>BMAO01007152.1:0-46899 GCA_019973975.1 Trichonephila clavata
GCTGTTCCTGAAAACTCTACGACTTCCCCAGAACATTCTGATGCAGTTCCTGAAACCTTTACGGCCGTTCCTGAAAATTCTACAGCTGTCCCAGAACATTCTGCTGCTGTTCCTGAAAATATCTCCTTACCACCAAAAGAAAGAGAGAGTGCTTTTCAAAAAGCTTATAAAACATTTGATCTCCATAATAACGATAGTTCACTGGGGATAAAAGAGTTTCTACTCTTGAGAAAAGAAGAGACACTCTTAATTTTTCACAATGAACTCAAAACTTACAAATCCTTGAAAGTGAGTAAATGGGTTCATTGCATTTACTCGAAAGCGACAGATGCCGGAAAAATGATAAAAAACGTTGAATTTAAAACGCCGAATAATGAAGTATTACAAGGAACTAATCTCGCCAGCCTTTATGACAACATGTCTGAGAAAATAGTGAAAGAAAGTGAGGATTTCGAGGGTAAAGACTCGGGCTGGACACTGGACGAAATCTTAAGACTCGAAGTCCGCACAAACCGTTATTCTCCATTCAGAGGTTCATCATCCTTCATCGAGGTGCCGAAGCAGATCGCTGAAACTAAGGCAATCATCAATGTCATCAATAATGAGGACTCTCAGTGCTTCATGTGGTCTATTCTCGCAGCTCTTTACCCCAACACCAGCAACCTCAACAAAACGTCAAGTTATGTCCCCCACATAAATAAGTTGAACTTGATGGAATATCCTTTCCAACACCGCTTAACGAGGTGAAAAAAATTTTCAAAAATGAACGATATAGGAATAAATATTTATTCTTTTGAAGAAGATTTAAAAATATTTCCTCTCCTCATCAGTGATATAGTGTGTGATAAACATATAGATTTGCTTTACGTAAAAAATGGAGAGTTTGGACATTATTGTTTCATTAAAAGCTTATCTCGACTTGTTTCCAAACAACTCTCAAAACATCATCATAAAACATTTATATGTAAAAGATGTTTAAGTGCTTTGCAAACAGATTACAAACTTCTTCAGCACAATGAGATGTGTATACATAAAAGTCCTGCAAGAGTAGTAATGCCGTCAGAAACTAGTAAGTTTTTAAAATTTAAAAATTTTCAACATTGTTTAAAAATACCCTTTGTTGTATATGCGGATTTCGAGTGTGTAACTAGGAAAACTGATACTTGTGGTCCTAATCCAAACTTTTCATTTACTAATATTTATGAAAAACATGTCCCGATAGGTTTTTGTTATTTTATCAGTTATCAAGGGGGGTATTATAAAGATCCAGTAGTATATAGAGGTATTGATGCCCCAAAAATTTTTATTGAAAAGTTAGAAAAAGATGCAATAGAAATGGATAATATTTATAAAAAACTAAAACCATTATTACCTCTTACTGAATCAGAAAAGCAATTGTATGATAATGCTAAAAATTGTTATGTTTGTGATCAAACCTTTCGCGAAAACAATATCAAGGTTAGGGATCATAACCATGTGACTCAAAAATTTAATGGCCCTTGTTGTAATAGTTGTAATTTAGCAATGAAAACCCCTAAATTTTTGCCTGTTTTCTTCCATAATCTTTCTGGGTATGACGCCCATATTTTTATTAAGGAGTTAGGATACGATAAAAAACAAATTAATTTAATTCCGAACACCGAAGAAAATATATTTCCTTCAGTAAAAATATTTCAAATGATTTTCAGTTAAGGTTTTTAGATTCTTTCAAATTCATGCCTTCTAGTTTGGAAAATTTGATAAAAACACTAAAAAAAGATGAATTTAAATATATGAAACATTATTTTGATTCAGAAAAAATAGATTTACTTTTAAGAAAAGGAGTTTTTCCGTATGATTATTTTGATAGTTTTGAAAAGTGTAAAGATTCTTGTTTACCACCTATTAGCAAATTTTACAATAAACTAAATGAGGAGCCTATAAGTGTAGAGGATTATAATCATGCATGTAAAGTATTTAATGAATTTCATTTAAATAATCTTGGTGAATACTGTGATCTATATGTAAAAACAGATGTCCTATTGTTAACAGATCTCTTTGAAAACTTTCGGAAAATATGCATGCAAACTTATAAACTTGACCCCTGTTGGTATTTTACCACCCCAGCTTTATCATGGGATGCTATGTTATTACATACTAAAGTAGCTATCGAACTGTTCACTGATTACGACATGCTTCTTTTTATAGAAAAGGGTGTAAGAGGAGGTATAAGTCAGTGCTGCAATCGTTATGCTATAGCTAACAACAAATATATGTCTAATTTTAACCCAGATGATGAGATAAAATATTTAATGTACCTTGACGCAAATAATTTGTACGGTTATGCAATGAGTAAATATCTACCCTTAAAAGATTTTGTTTGGAGTGATAAAAATTTAACCGAACAGGATATTTTAAATTTATCAGATGAATCCGATGTAGGTTACATCTTGGAAGTAGATCTTGAATATCCCTCCGATTTGCATGACAAACATTCAGACTTTCCCCTTGCCCCTGAAAATAAGCCCCCACCTAATTGTAAAGAACCTAGACTTTTAACTACTTTGGAATCCAAAACAAAATATGTTCTCCATTATTCTAATTTAAAGCTATATTTAAAATTAGGGTTAGTCTTGAAAAAAACTCATCGAGTTTTAAAATTTTTTCAATCTCCTTGGCTTAAAAATTACATAGATTATAATACTAAATTAAGAACTAAAGCTGTAAATGACTTTCAGAAGGATTATTACAAACTAATGAATAACAGCATATTCGGGAAAACGATGGAAAATGTAAGAAGAAGAGTAGATATACGTTTATGCTCAACAGAAGAGCAGGCTCGAAAGTTAATAGCGAAATCAAATTTTAATCGACGCACAATATTTTCTGAAAACTTAATGGCCGTCCATCTAAAAAAAACCCAAATCAAATTTTTGAAACCAATACAGGTAGGAATGGTAATTTTAGACTTATCAAAAGTTCTAATGTATTCTTTTCACTATGAGTACATGAAGCACCGTTACGACTCGAAAGTAAGGCTCATGTATACAGACACCGATTCCTTTATCTATGAAATAAAAACTGATGATTTTTACAGTGACATGAAAAATGATATTAACTTATATGATACTTCAGATTATGATAAAAACAACATTTACAATTTACCTCTAGTGAACAAAAAAGTCATCGGGAAAATGAAGGATGAAAACAAGGGAAATATTATGACAGAATATGTAGGATTAAAATCGAAAATGTATGCCTACAAAACAAACCATAAGATTGAAAAGCGGTTAAAAGGAATTAAAAAACAAACTATAAAAAATAAAATAACATTTGAGGACTACAAAGCCTGTCTTTTTAATCAAAAATTAAAATATGTTGACATGAACTTAATTAGATCCAAATTTCATTCAATACACTCCATAAAGCAAAACAAACTTGCTCTGTCCTATAAAGATGACAAAAGGTTTATTAATGATGATGGCATTACTACGCTTGCCCATGGACATTGGTCATTGATGAATTTAGACCTATTCGATGAGCAGTAAGACATAAAATCCAATGATGACACAATAATGTGATTTTTGTAATGTAAATAAAAGATTGTAATGTGAAATGGAATGCTGCTTTTGTAAATAAACAACTTACTTTGTATCTTTTTGTGTAATCCTTATACTGAAATCAATTTTATAATTTGTTGTTCTCCTGTAATGTATATATATATATATATATATATATATATATATATATATATATATATATATATATATATATATAATATATATATACAATTGTAATGTAAAACGCAATACAAGATGTTGATTTCTGAATAAACAATTTACTTTGTATCTTTGCTGTGTATGTGTAATCATTATACCGAATTAAAATTTACAATTTGTTATTAAAACAATGTATAATAAATATATTTTTTTTATTTCTATTCAATTAAAAAATATTTTAACTAAATGGTTATTGCAATGAATAGTTATACAATTTATACTCTTTGGAAAAGGCAAAGAGTTTGCTTTAAGCACATAAACATAAATTTTTCCTTTCTTTTATACAAAATATATTTAAAATATCACTTATGCTTAACATACTAAGATAATTTGTTTGAAAGATGTATACTGATATTTATCTTTTAAAATGAAACTATTTCAACATAAATTAAACTAGAAAGCAGTATGAATAAAATTAACAATATAACCATATTTATAAAAAAAAAAATTATTCTTTTTGCTTCAGATTTATAAAAATAAACTTTTTTTAAAGCCAACAATGTATCCATCCGCTCTAAGCATTGAGATAATTTCTGACGTAGAATTCAGTCGCCGTCTTGTAGAATCAAGATCAGACAAGCTAAGACAAGTTCAATCGTAAACCGTTCACACGCTGATTACGAGTATTCTACGTCACATTTTTACTGTGTATGTGTAATCATTATACCGCATTAAAATTTACAAATTATTAAAATAATATAAGTGAAATATTTTTTTTTATTTCATTTTAATTAAGAAAATGTCGCCATCTGCTTCGCCTGCAAAATTAAATTCATGAGATTATAAACCTAAGTTTTCTTCAGGTCTGCATGCCTTCATAGGACAATGGTTAGCGTAACTGAAAAACTATTGTCCTATGGAGACATTTTGTTCTGGGGCTGTGAGTTTGAATCTGGATTTATTATTTTTTTTTTATTTGAGCGTTATTTTTTCAATCATTTTAAAATCTAATAATTAGTGTATAGTTTAACCAATAGGTGGCGCCATGAGCACTTTAAACATTTCAATAAACTTTTTTTACACATTTAAAAAAACAACTCAACTTAGCAGCAGGAGGGAAACAACTCAACAGCAGGTGAAAACAACTCAACTCCCCCCATCAACTCGAAAACCAAAACCATAGCAGGAGGGAAACAACTCAACTCCACGCAGCATCCACAGAAGGGAAACAACTCCGCGCCTGCGCCTGTGCCTCCACAGGAGAAAACAACTCAACTTAGCAGCAGGAGGGAAACAACTCAACAGCAGGTGAAAACAACTCAACTCCCCTATCAACTCGAAAACCAAAACCATAGCAGGAGGGAAACAACTCAACTCCACGCAGCATCCACAGGAGGAAAACAACTCAACTCCCCCTATCAACTCGAAAACCAAAACCATAGCAGGAGGGAAACAACTCAACTCTGCGCCTGTGCCTGCGCCTTTACCGCAGAACCGGCTTTTCTTACCTACTTTGGTGCATCGGCCGAAAATACGTTTCGCTGCATGTTGGGGTGAGTACTTTTGTTTAGTCTCACTTTGAATTTGATATTCGTTTAGTTAGCTTATTTTATCATATTTGAAATTTAGTTTATTCGTAACTGTCGGTATTTGGAAGGTTGCTCTGGTATAGTTTTGTTTACTTGTATACAGATTGTTAAACTGGATTTTGTTTGAATGTGTTGAAATTTATACTAAGTTGGATTTAGAATTGGTGTTATTATTTGTATATTTGTTTTGAAATTATAGTGTTTTGTTTAAAATGGATGCAGCAAATCAGGCTTTATTAGAAAGAGCAAAAAGGGCTCGATCTGTTTCGAGGTCCCTCGTGACGAAACAAATTAATAAATTAGAAAACGAAATAAACAATTCAGCCGATAAAACAACAGTGCATGAGATTTACGTGCAATTAATTTCTAAATATGAGGAGCTGAGTACACTCGATAAGGAAGTTGAGAGTTTAATAAATATTGAAAGTCTAGAAGACGAAATATTAACTCGCGAAGAATATCGAGATAAATTTATAATATGGAAAATCCGTGCTGAACGTTACATAGGAACAGTTTCGAGCATTACATTTCAAAATTCGGTCGAAAATCAACCGCAAAACGTAACTCCTTTAAATAATACAGTTAGTTCCGTTTTAACAAATCAACCGCGTTTACCTAAGCTCACATTAGAATCTTTTTCGGGCAAGGATATTAGTAGTTTCCCCAGTTTTTGGGCTAGATTTAAATCCGCAGTGGATGATAATTCGAATTTAAATGATGTGGACAAATTTTCCTATTTGAAATCGGTTGTCACATCTGATGCAGAATTGGCTATTCGAGGTTTAACACTAACACCGGAAAATTATGCCAAAGCAGTTAAAATTTTAGAAGATAGATTCGGGCGTAAAGAACTAATTGTAGATTATCATATGAATTGTTTGTTAAATTTGTCCCCTGTCCGTAAATCGTTTGATGTAATCGCGTTAAGAAAGCTATATGATCAATTAGAAATAAACATTAGGGGACTCGAATCCCTTGAAATCTTCCACGATTCTTACAGTTGTCTACTGTTTCCGATAATAATGAAAGCTATTCCCCCTGATTTGGCATTAGAATATAATAAAAAACATAATGAAAAACAATCCCAAGTCACTGATCTAACTACATATTTGCGCGGCGAAGTTGAAAGTCGCGAACGGACGGAAATTTTGTTAAAACCACATGGCTCCCACTCGTATCCCAATAAATATTCGGAAAGAGCACCACCGATCTATCCGCAGCCAAATCGAAAGGGTCAAGGTCATTCGCGATTCTACCCTTCTCATAAATCGGGGGTGAGAGCATCTGCGAACGAATTGCTTTCGGCTGCAGTTTCGAATTGTTTATTTTGTTCCGAAGATACTCATGCATCTGATATGTGTGAGAATCTATGCGTTCAGGAAAAGAGAGCCAAATTAATAAAGGAAGGGAGGTGTTTTTTGTGTTGTTATACTTGTTGCCATGTTAAAAAGTGCAAAAAAGAGGTTTGCTCGTATTGTAAAGGTCGTCACGCTCGTGCTATTTGTTTTAAGCTGGAAAATTCTTTAAAACAAAATTCGCATATAGATTTAGAGAAAGGGAAAGTTGACGTGAAACCAACGTCTTCAAAAATTCTGTTCTTCATAATAGAGGTGGAGTTTTATTGCAGTGTGTAAAGGCAGAAGTAATCGGTCATATTTCCTCGGATAAAATATTTTGTCTTTTTGATAATGGAAGTGAGAAATCTTTTATTAAGAAAAATGTTTCTCGGAGGTTGGGGTTGAAAAGGGTAGGTTCGGAAAGGCTAAATATTTTTTCGTTCGGATGTAAAACTCCTAAAAAACAAACTTGTAGCAAGGTCGAGGTTAGATTAAGGAATATATTAAACGGAGAAGTAACTGTAATTGAGGCATTGGAAATTGAAGAAATTTCAAAGGCAACACTTAGCCTGCCTAGCCCAGATGTATGGACAGAAATGGAGACAAAGGGATTCAGACTAACATTCAATTGTAGTGAATCTTCTGAGAACTGTGAAATTTCATTGTTAATAGGTTCCGATTTTTATTGGTCTTTAACACATCGGATAAAAAGACTTGATTCGTCATTGGTTGCAGTAGAAACTAGTTTAGGATGGTCTCTTCAGGGAAAGTGTTATGAGCAGAGTGATTGTACTTCGGTACATTTGATTCACAGTGAAGAGGAATCGATTTCAGCTGAGCTAAGGAGATTCTGGGAGATAGAAAGTTTAGGAATACGTGACAATGATTCGGTGTCTTTAGGTAATGGAGATGAAGAGATACTTAGTGAATTTGATAAATCAGTTTGTTTTGTAGATGGTCGATATCGTGTTAGTTTGCCATGGAAACCAGGAATGAGAGAGGTTTTACAGAATAATAAAACTGTTGCACGTAAACGTTTTGAGGGGTCGGTCCGTAGGTTTAAATGTGATCACGAGTTGTTCTGTGAGTATAAAGATGTAATCGATAACTATGTTAGGGAAGGTATTGTTGAGCGTACTTCTTGTGATTCTTTATCGGATAGTCAGGGATTTTACCTACCCCATCATGCGGTGATACGTAGCGACAAAACCACAAGCCGTCTTCGCATTGTGTTTGATGGTTCGGCTCACGAAGACGGACATTCATCGTTGAACCAAAGTTTATATACGGGAGCAAATTTGCACCCAAATATGTTAGAACTTCTCTTACGGTTCCGAAAAAACCCTGTAGCCTTTACAGCTGATGTAAAATCGGCTTTTCTTCAAATTGAATTGGACCTTCGTGATCGAGAATTTACACGTTTCTTCTGGACTGATAATTTGAATAACAATCCATACGTTCTAAATTTCACGAGAGTCCTTTTTGGACTTAGACCTAGTCCATACCTTCTCGCAGCAACTTTAAAACATCATTTTAAGAAGTACAAAGAACAATATCCTCATACATTTGACTTGCTAAATAGCTCCATTTATGTTGATGACTTCATTTGTGGTAGAAATGATGTTCCGGACGCTCTACGTACTACCTTGGAGTGTTTGCAAATATTCAGTGACGCGAGCATGTTGTTGCGCAAATGGAGAACTAATTCAAAACAACTTGATTTGTTATGGCAGCAAGAAGGTGTCGAAACAGAATTCTCTGAAACTAGTGCCACCGATCTTAAACCACCGATTAAGGTTTTAGGACTCGCTTGGGATTCAGAAAAGGATTTAATTTATTTCGATCCAAAGGATTTATTGAAATTTATGTCACGTAAAACAGAGTCTAAGAGATTTATTATGAGTGTGGTTGGTCGCATCTTCGACCCCATTGGAATTCTTGGCCCATTCGTTATCAAATTGAAGTGTCTTCTTCAAGATCTTTGGACTCTAGGAGTAGACTGGGACTCTGAACTTCCCCAAAGCTACGACACAAGTGGCAGCAGTGGAGTAGCGAAGCTGAGGGCTTGACTGAGATAAAAATACCACGGTTCTATTTAGGGGACGTAGATCAAGAATTATCAAGTGTTGATATACATTGTTTCTCAGACGCGAGCAAGTCAGCCTATGGAACAATACTATACTTGCGATTTGTTACTTGCAATAACAAAATCGAAACGAGTTTCATTTGCTCAAAAAGTCGTGTGGCACCTTTGAAATCATTGACGCTTCCTCGTCTTGAACTGACAGCAGCCCTATTGTCAGCTAGGTTGGCCAAACAGGTGTCATCATGTCTAAAGTTTAATGCCAATATATATTATTGGACTGATTCTCTCATTTCGTACTACTGGATATGTGGCGATTCTTCAGCATTCAAACCGTACATTAAAAATCGTGTTCAAGAGATACAGTTGCTCTCTGATCCGAGCCAGTGGGGACACTGTCCAGGAAAGGACAATCCTGCAGATCTCATTTCGCGTGGTACATCTGCCGTCAAATTAGCACAGAATGAGCTGTGGTGGCACGGCCCACCTTGGCTTAAACTAGCACCCGATCATTGGCCAAATCGTCAACGAGATATTTTAGATTCGGAACTCTGCTCGGAAGAATTAGAATATCGTTCTAGTGTGCATGTGGCAGTTACCCAACAGAGGGAATCTCTTGTTGACATAAATCGATTCAGTAGCCTTAAAAAACTTTTGAAAGTGACTGCTTGGGTCTTCCGATTTGTGAACAATGCTAGAATCGTTAATAAATCAATGAACTTCTATATTACTGCAGATGAAATACAAAATGCTGAATATTTTTGGCTTAAATATGTTCAATACGAATTTTATTCAGCTGAGATATTAACCTTAAAACGCAACGAACAACTTCGATGTAGCTCTGAAATAAAGAGTTTAGTGCCTTATTTGGGTGAAGACAATTTACTAAAAGAATTACTGGACGGTTGCTTGAAGCAGACTTATGCTTTGGCGAAAAGCATCCTGTTATCCTTCCCCGACACTGTAAATTTACAGAATTACTTGTTATTAGGGAACATGAACGAATTGGTCATTGTAGCGTATCTGCAACTTTAACTCAACTTCGAAAAAATTATTGGATACCTAAAGGTCGTCAGTTAGTGAAAACAATTATTCGAATTTGTCTCATTTGCAAAAAATACAACGCTAAACCAGCTGACCAGTTGAGTGGTCAGTTGCCTCGAGATAGAATCACCCAATCCCCTCCATTTCAAATCGTAGGAATTGATTTTACAGGTGCAATACTTGTTAAGGACAATCAAGAGACTCATAAGTCTTATGTTTCTTTGTTTACATGTGCGGTCACTCGTGCCGTACACTTAGAACTTGTATCAGACATGTCCACAAAGTGTTTTTTACTTGCTTTACGGAGATTCCTCGCTCGTAGAGGAAATTGCAAAGTAATATACTCAGATAATGCTCGTACATTTAAAGCTGCTGAAAAGGAGCTAGCATATTTTGCCAACATCTTGAAGGACAGTGAATTTCAAAATTTTGTCGCAGATAAAGGTATCCACTGGAAGTTCATAGTTGAACGTGCCCCTTGGTGGGGTGGATTTTACGAACGTCTTGTTAAGACTATAAAGGATCCTTTGCGTAAAATACTTGGCAAAGCCCTTCTAATGTTTGAAGAACTTTCAACGATACTTTCAGAAGTTGAAGTGATCGTCAATCATCGACCACTGACATACGTGGAAAACGATCCAGGAGAGCCGGAACCACTCACACCGGCCACTTCCTCGAGCAAGGTTATGGTGACTCTAAATATCCTATACATTTCATTGAACTGATCGATGCCACTACGGCAAGAGAGTCGTACAAAAAAAGAAAGACTTACCGAACTCTTCTTTTAAAACAACTTTGGAGACGCTGGAAAGAACAGTATTTACTCCAGTTAAAAACAGTTAATCATTTTAAAACACCATCTGTTTATAAAAATTTAAAATTAAATGACATAGTTCTGGTTGAAGGAAATGTAAAATCAAAATTATTGTGGGAACTTGGAATAATCAAGGAGATATTTATTGGAAGAGACAATAATGTTAGATCTTGTCTTGTAAAAACTTCTAAAGGTCTCTTCAAAAAACCCATTCAATTGTTGTACCCTTTAGAACTTGAATAATATTTGAACTAATTTTGTTTCTATTTTTTCAGATTAATGTTAGGAGATAGCACATTATTAATTAATCTCTGTTAAATTTATTTGTTGTGAGATCTTGAGGTATGTAGCCTAATATTTTCTAATTTGTAAATTGAAGATTTATTGTCAACTTTAAATTTCATTATATTTGTGTATTTTAATATATATTTACTTTTTCTTTGTAATATGAAAATTTTAAATTTTGATTAGTAGCATTGTTTCAGTGTTAAGTCTTTGTTAGAATTGTGTTTGAATAATTGTTTGTATTAATTTTTGTTTGATAATTACTGGGTGAACATTCTGTTCACCGGCGGGGTGTGTGCCGAAATATTGGCCACTCGAGGGCCCTGCTGTGCGCACCTCAGTATCTAAAATGTAAATATTGTTAGTGTGTAACTTGTTTTGTAGAATGTAGGCCGCATGACGGCAAGTTCAGTCATATTAAATATTACTATATTCAAAATTGTGTCTTCGTAGAGTAATATGGACTGATCAATTTCTATGGATACTGCACACTCATTCGTTTCATTCGCTAAGAACATTTCGTTTAGGTTCTTAATTCTTTACATATATAAAGGAAGAAAATTTTTTCAGAAAAGCATTCGATTATTTCGAAAAATCTGAGTGATTATCTCTTTAAAAATTAAGGTAATGATGAGATAAAACAAATAATAGATATTTAGGATAGTAAGATATTTGAGATTTTTGGATTAGTTTGACTAGACAATTTGCACTGATTGTACTAAAATGTGTGTTTTTTCATAATTATAAATAATTATTTTCCTTTGTTCTGGCAAAAATTTAAAACTATGTTTCATTTGATACTTATGTCTCGTATTTATAAAAATAATGAAATTTATAGCTTCGAATTTAAATAATAACTCTTTGCTTTGAAAAGAAAAAACTTGAAATTTAACTTAGTTGTCATGTACATAAAGTTTTTTTTTAATCTCATTTTGAGATAAAAAAGTTTAAAATGTGAATTCGAGAAATCGTTTAACCTACCCTTTAAATTATACTGGTAATATTTTCAGAAAACATCAACACTGAAATGAAAACCGGAATGTCAAGAATACAATGTATTACTACGCCGAGTTTTGTCTGAGGAGAATCGTATCGCATATGGTTACTACAAACCGGTTCCTCTCAAGGATACGCCTTGGCAATCGATCTTCGGCTAGAAAAGAGAATTTGGCGGTAGAAAATCCAGCCCACGTTAATGAAGATTTCCCGTTTTTTTTTTTTCTTATTCATTTATTGTATTGAAATTTTCAAAAACTTTTTTATATTTTTTTTTTTTTTTGAAAATGAAACTATTTTAGAATTTTTTTGTTTCATCGAAGTAATGTGTTTAATTAAGTTATTTTTATGTGTTCTCAATTCAGATCTACATAACTTACAGTACGCCTTAGTCTCGTCACCTTTTACTTCTTCGAGCCACAATTCAAACATAAGAGTTGCATGCAAAAATTTTTGAAAGGAGGATTTTTTTCACTTTTCTCATGATGACTATTTTAAAAAAAACACTTGAAATTAAAATAATTTATTTTATAATATATATTCCCACCAACCTAGGTGGGATACCCCTGATCACCCCTAGGTTGTTCTCCCTCAAAATTGGAATGGAACCGAGCTAAAACGTACTGTCACCTGTATGGTGCTCAAAACTATAATTAAAGACAGGTGTACAACTAGCCTCTTGCCACGATGAATTCGTAGGCCTCGATCTGATATCGTTAGACAGTTGGCATTAGTAACAACAATTTCAAAGTTCTTTTCTACAAGAATTCATAACTGCATTGAAATAATTCCCGCACTTTAAAAATAAACAGATTTTACTTGCTCTTGTAAAGTTCATCCAAAAGGAGTGACACAATCTGATAATTAGGCTGACTATATACGTGAATTATGGATATATACTTATACGTGAATTTATTACACGAAAATTAGATTTTAGGTTGATCCAAAATGTACTTAATTTTAACGAAAATACAGTTTGCATTCAAAAAAAAAAAAAAATGTATGGTTGAAAGTAGTGAAAAGTAGCGGAAACATCAAATGAAGTAGTTTTAAAAAGTAGGAAAATCAAAAAATTACATAAATCTGGCAACACTAGTGAGCATCCGAGCTGCGCACAAGTAAACCGCTAACAACTTTGGTGTGTTGTAGTTAACTGTGAAGTTTGCGCTGTATATTTTCACATTTTCTTTCTTTTTTAAAAAAAATTAATTTTAAATCGATATTAAACGATGGTTCTACATAAGAAAGCAGCTGGTCCTTCAAAAAGAGCCCAGGTTTGTTGTATTTCTTTTAAAGCTGTGAACTTTGACAAACACGTGTTTGAATTATGAATTTTCAGTGTTCACATTATTTCTAAATCAAAGGCTTAATATTTCCAGTACATGAAGTAAAATGAAAATTAAATTATTTTGAGGAATCTGAAGGCAAGTCGACCGATTTACGAAAAAAATTGGTTTATATAGCACCACGATTTTTTCTTATATTACGATCTGAATTTTTCATAGAATTATTTTGTCTGCATGTAATATGGAATGTTTATTATCAAGTGTGAGTTTTCTAGAGCAGCTCATTCTAACGTGATCAAGTCCAAAAGTCGTAAATTTGTACAGATGGTTCTTTCCTATATCTTGATACTGCTTAACACTGGAAGAAGCTAATATGATAATTGTTGAGTTCACTGGAAAGAAATACAATTAAAAATGCTAGTTAACGTGGGTACTTCCGTATTAGCGTCACTGCAGCCAAAGTGGCACAACTCAAATCACGCCATTTTTCACCAAAATCTTACTAAATGGTATTTTTTTTCATATAAAACAAGTTTAGAGTCTTTGTCCCCCTCAAGTCCTGCAGGTTAGGGATTAATGTGTGTGTTAAATATGTATTGAATTATATGTATCCTTTTTAAAAATGCTTTATATGTATATGATTGTAATTTTTTTCAGGGCAAAAGAGCATTTGAAGACAATGACAGCGATTCTGGTAAGTTAAATTTGTAACGTTTTTTGTCGAATCTTTGTTTTATAGGGTACTGAAAAATGTTGGGACACATATTGTGTCAATTGCTTGTTTTTCTGTAATACAATTTAGTAACTCATTAAGGTGGCAGCGGGTGGATCCTAGCAGGGCACACCTCTTGGAAACAAAAATTGTTTGGTGTCAAAATAAGTGGCCATTATTCTGGTAACCTTATCAACTGTAAGACAGGGTAAAATTTAAACTTTACCTTTTGTTCAGAGATGCACAGCATGCAATTGGTCTCCCCCCCCCCCTTTCCTTAAAAAACGAAACAAAAGTTTTGCACACTAAGTACTAAGGGGAAAATCACATTTTCAAAATGGCATCAGAAAAGAAAACCATAAGAATAAAGTGGATTCCAAAATCTCGACGAGACAAAAAAAATCTAAAAAATGTGATTTCTAAAATGGAACAATAAGGAAAGGCAAGCATTAGGTTAGTTAAGAAACGATTTTCATTTCTTTCCAAATTTTGGACATCCATAAAGAGATGTAATCATTCCTTCATTCATACACTAATCAATCATTTTGTACCTCTTTCATTCAAAAGAAGAAGAATTCACTTGTGCTTCTAAAAAGAAAAATCTCTCCTAGAAGAAAAACATCATTTCTTAAATGCAACATTTGGAAAATTTTGGATATGCATGCTTGAGGTTGATTTAATCAACATAATCATCTATACCAAGATACTATCAGTCTTTCATTCATACACTAAATTAATAATTTCTTTCTAACCTCTTTTTTATAAAAGATGAAAAGTTCATTTATTGTGTGTTTCAATAAAAACATGTTTTCCCAAAATGGCTTCTAGAAGAAATTGTGTTTAATGTATCGTAAATATCTAAGAAATAGAAATAAGAAAATATTAACTATATACTATCAATTTAGAATTTATGTAGGCTGTACAGATTGAATCAAGTTGTAAGAAAAAACGATAAATTAATACAACCCGACGAGCTAGTAGATGAAAGCAATAGTGCTGTTGTGAAAATGTTGCCAAATATATAACTGAATATTTAGAATAAATTCTTTATATATATTTATGTAATAATTGTGTAAATCACTAATTATGTATTAAATAATTAAGTAAATCATGTAATTATTTAAAAAAAACCTTTAAAATGGCAATATTTCAAAGCTAAAAATACCAGTATTAAAATTAAATGTTGTTTGAACATCAACATTAAAATTTTCTACGAATTCTAGTAGTATGTGCATACTAGAAACTATACCTCCCATGCAAAACCTAAATCATCAAATCTGGCCAAACTCTTCCTTTGTGACCAGTTAAATAGTGCATCTCAACCAAAAATAATTGGAAAATACTGTAATTTATATATAAAGTGTAAGTACCTATACATAAAAATCAAATGATTTTTTACTTAATATACATACCATAAAATCTGGCATACAACACACTTTTAACACAAAAAATAAGATCGAGATTTAAGGGTGTGCATTATATGCCGGGTACAAAAGCGATAAGTTTAAACAAAAGATATGAGCATAAAAATTGTTTTTACTTCTACACATATTGAAATACTGTTTATTTAAAAGAAATGACATGCCTTATGAACTATAAGAGTTGTAGTGCCAAAAGTATACTATTTTTTTTTCAAAAGTCTGAGATAATACCTCCAATAAATCACCTTAAAATATAAGAGCATTGCTTAATAACATTTCAGATTTCTTCATAAAAAAGGGGCTGTATGGCAAATATACCTGAAAGTTTTAAAAAATGCAACTTGAAACTATAGGTGCACATTATACACCAGATTTTACGGTATATTTAAATTAAATTATAAATTAAGAATTTGATTCAAAATTTAGTGAGCTATTTAAACATTCAAAGAAAGCAGTATACACACCACTTAGATTCTTGTTAGTCTTTGTGCTTCTATTTAGTGCATGATTATATGTAGTTCTCCAAACACTAGTGAAAACAGATAAAGCAACCAGTAAGTACATATTTGAGTCTCAAGTGCAAGTGGTGGCCACAGTAGCCAAGTGGTCAAGGCATCGGATCATGGTTAGCGTGTCACGAGTTCGAGCCCAGTACCACTGAAGACCGCCGTGTTGGGGAGCGATCCATGTAAATCTGTCCAGAGCTCAAATGTCCTCTTGTTGGTGTGGTAGTTAGGAGAGGGGGTGCCAGCTCAGGTGTTGTCTGCATCACTTGACCCTGGTACAAAATTATGCGATCCATTGCCAAAAGTCCTCGTGTAGCTGAACAGTGCAACATTAATATTCACTCACTTACTCAAGTGCAAGTGATTTTGTACCTTATTCTTTGATATACCCCATTTTAGTGACATTCTTTATATCTGGGATCAGAAAACTTTCAGAGAAAGTACCAAGTAGTAAGTGAGACAAGACAACTAGGGTGTCAAAGAGCTATTCACAGTTTGAGTAATTTTTACAAAGAGCCATATGTATAAGCAAGAGAAAGGGAGCCCTGGAAGTGTTTGCAATCAAGATTGTTGTTCCAGTTAACATGTTTTATAATATTTAAATAAAGCTTTACACCAGTGATTCCCAAAGTGGTTTAACCCCCAGGGATCCTCATCAGTGAAAAATTAATTTGAGGGACCATGAGGTGTAAATGGGGGTCTACGATAGTGGCTCTCATTAAATTGGATTATGACTTTAATTTTATCAAGTGCAAACCGGATTTTATTTAACAGGTTTATTTACCAAATTTAATAACTGTTAATTTGCAGTCACAAGGCAACAGCATAAATTTCATTAAAACAAGGACCATCATTTCAGTTTTTCTTGCCAGAATTAAGCTAAAGGAGTATAATATTAAATGTTGTGAATTTTCCCAGTTTCTCAATTGGCCACAGTCAATCTGTGGAAAACAATGTTCTTAACCTACATTCAACATTTAAATGCCCTTTATTAGGATTTTGAAACTAAGTTTGAGAATGCTTTGACTATGATAATTACCACAGTAGGCAATGAGTTCCTGTGATCACTTTGAAAAAAAATTTCTATTACAAGAGGATCTAATCAGAATAGGCAGTAGTGGAGATCTTTAAAGTTTAGAGATAGATGTCAGCAATTTTGGCTTTAAAAAGACATACCTGTTATTTATCCCAAATTATGGAGTACTGTGAGAAAATTTTTATTGCTTTTCCTAGTGAGAAGGAGTTTCAAAGCTGTTGCCAATCTTCAAAATAAAAAGAAAGAAAAAGACTGGACCCTACTAACCGAGGAGATTTAGGATTAAAATTGACAAGATTGATGCCAGATGTTGAAAATTTGTTATTAAAGAACTAGATTCATCTCTCCCATTATAAGCATTTGTTTGTTAATCAGTTATTTTATGTATTATGTTTCCTAAGTTTTAAACATTATACTCCACTACAGTTCAAAATTTAAATCTTTAGTTAAGTAACTCTATACCAGCTGTCAAAAAGACATCTAAGTTAATAAATTTGCAAAAATTCAATATTAGGTAATCAGGGGTCTACATAAAACCAATAAACATGGCAAGGTGTCTATAAGACAAAAGGCTTGGGAACCTCTGCTGTACACCAAGTAATGTTTTTCATTCCTTCTAAAACTATGAACTATTGATAGTTATCTTTATTGCTGTGACTCAATTCAAGAACAACCATTGTCAAAATATAATGTGAGGAATTAAATTTTTGAGCCTAGTGAAAAAAATGCCCCCTACCAATAATACTCTAATAATTTCACTCCGAAATGTCATGTTTACGCTAATAATCAAGATTTATTTTGATGTTCCTGCATATATATAAAAGTCATTTCAACTGTTTTTATTGACCCTTAAGTATCACAAATTACCAAGCATGTTTTTGTCACTTCTGTTGGGGGTTCATGTGTATCTAATGCTTACATTCAAGGGTACTTACTCCCTAACTTATATATGTATTGCTGAAAATCTTTTAAAGAAGGGTCTTTTCAGTGTAGCATTTATACCAATAAACTAAAATTTTACTGTTTTAGAACTAATCTTAATATTTTTACTGATCCTCAAAATATTTTGCCAATTGAAAAAAAAGTTAATACTAATATCTTAAGCCAGTCGATTGCTTAACTGTAGAAGCAAATAAAGTATTTTCTTTTTTGTGTCTTCAGTTTGGTACAGTTAATACAGTTTTCAATTGATTATTATAAAGCAAAAAGATAAAAGAAAATTTTTGTAGAGGTGTAATAATTTTGTTAAAACATATAGCTAGAGAGAAATTTAAAAAGCCAAAACCGTCTGTACGAGGAGCCGCGATTTGCTAATCTTGTTCCTTACAATAGTGTTTAATTGTGAATTTTCTGAAGTAGTTGTAGGAAGATGTCATACTTTTAAAAGCTATTCTTATCTGAGACAAGATCTCTTATGCCTAATTTGAAAACAAATGAAGCTTTAAAACTAGAACTAATAATTCTGCTTTAAACATTTTTCTGCAACTTATTGATGCCAATCATATTTTATTTTCATTCTTTCAATTGTGAATGTTAAAACTGTTTGTGCATGAGTTGATTATGTCTCTTTAAAACTGATATAGAGCCGTGGGTAGCCTAGTGGTTATAGCATCGGAACGCCAGACCGGAAGGCCTTGGTTCGATGCCCGATGTCACCTAATACCTTCCGAATATGCACGGAGTACATGCTCGTTAAATCAGTGGGTCCGAAAGTCTTGTGGGTGGTTGTAGCAGCTGTCGTCATCTATCGTGTATGAACCGAGCCAAATCGTACTGTCACCTGCACAGTGCTAAAAGCTAACGACAGGCATACGCCTAGTCCCTTGCCATGATGAATTTCGTGGGCCTCGATCTGACACCGTCAGACAGGTGGCATTAGAAACAACACAACAAAATTGATATATCTTATGACGCACTTTGATAATTACAGTATTAGAAAGCTAGAAACGCTTGCTTACTTTGAATCGTCATTAAAAATGTCATCAGATATGAGCCATTGTAATTCATAGTTAGTGAAAAAGGATTCAATAACTTTGCTGCACATATTCTGTTTGCCTTTTTGGATAAATTTTGCTATTTGGTGTGTGTTTTTTAGATTTTGATGGGGACAGTGGTGAAGAAATGGTTGTACAGAAAACTCCAAAAAACAAAACTCCGCAAGGTCGAAACTCCCAGTCTATGAGTGCAAAGAAAGTCAGTTTTGAATTATCTGGTAAAAAGACACCACAGAAAAATATATCCTTTGTTGGAAAGAAACAGCCTACTCCAGTTGCTAAAGGAGTGAAGGAGAACAAGGGTGTGCAGAAAAAAAGTAAGTTCTTATTTTGTATAATAGTTTTTAAATCTAATCAATCTAAAAATCAGTGGTTTCTTGCTTATTCAATTTCTACTATTAGCTCACTCTCTCCCTATATATATATTTATTTATATATAGATCTTGTTAAAATTTTCAGTCGTTTATAAAATACTTTCTATTCATCCATTCGAGTTCGAATACATTTTTTAAACTTGTAGTGTATGACACTTGATGTTAATACAGTTTCTTCAAATATTAATTAAATTTTATTTTTTAAATTTATTCTGTGTTATTTCTTACAAAGTTAAACTATCTGCAACAAATAGATGGCGCCAGTACGTTTTTCTAACAAAGTAGGAATTGGCTTTTAAAAAAAATTATTTTACTTATTTTTAGTAAAGTTACTGTTCATAACTTCTAATTTACCTAAAAAATCTAGTGAATTTTTAAGAACTATTGCTCTTTTTTCCCCTTTTGCATTCTCTTTATGATTACAATAAATGAATTATCATGATTGTGTATTATAAACTGGTAACCTGTTTTGTTTTTGCCAAATCTTAGATTCAAGTATTAATTGGCACATGTAAAGTGCTAATATGTATATAATCTATCAAGGTTCAGAGTCTTATGTTATGGTTTGGAAGTTTAGAAAGTGAGGGGCCATGTAATCTTGCATTGCTATGAAATGAATGTTAATAAACAATTCATTTTTCTCTGCTGTTTCTATTTAAAAAGAAGAATGCGTCCAAGGCTTAAATATTTTAAATTTGGTTAATATTTATTTTGGTTCTAGTTAAAAGGATTCTCTAGATCAGTTTATAATGGTCATCCCCCCCCCCTTGACTTTCTTCAATAGGGCAGAAGTAAGACTTTAATATGAAGCAGTTTGTCTTCTGTCTCATGGAAATCTAAGAATTATAGGATATTTCAGGGAATCCCATTCAATTTTCAGAGTGCATCATAAAATAATATTTAAATCAGATCAACATATTATAGGTATTTTGTTTTTTATATGAAAGCAAAAATGTAAAGTCAATGTAGTTCACTTAATAATATTAATTTATGCTCCAGGTGGCACCAACCCATGCATTATATTTAGTAACAGGGATGTGTTTGCGTTTTTTTTTACACAAACCATTGGAAGTCTGTCTAATGAAATTTCTGTAGAAACATTTCATATTTTGAAGCTAATTTGTTTTTACATATGTTTTTGTTTTTATCTGTGTTGAGAAACATTTTTCACTTAAATGTGTTGTTCTAATTGGTATTAAAATGTTTATAACTGTGTGAGAAATCCTGTGTATTCTAAATAAATCTGCAACTTAAAATTTGTGTTTTTCTTGCTTCATTTTAGATTTTAATATCTTGATATGTGTGCCACTAAGTTGTTCCCTCTCCTTCATTGGCAAACCTTCTCCTTTAATGCATATTTTTTTTTATTATATTATAATAAAAATTGAAAAAAGTATTACAAAATAAAGCTATAGTATGTATAAATAAAATTTTAAATTTTAATGGCTAGGATGAGCTTGCTTTATTTCATAGTTGTGTTCTGTTATAATTTGTGAACATGCAATTTATGTGCAGCATGCAATTTATTTCTGTTTTATTTTTTCCCTGATTTTTATAAGTAATAAATCCTGATTTTTATTGAAATATTAGAATGGTTTTTAAATCCAGTTGTGAGATTGCTTGTTGAAGAAAGTAATTTCTGACATTGGATTTAATTGTAAAATATGCTTCTGAATTGTGCTTTGCATATTTTTATTTAAAATTGTTCCATTTTTATTAGAAAACTAGCTTTCATGGCCCGGCGTTGCACGGGCTTATACCGATGGTATAACTTAATCCCCATGTTAATTTCCTCCTTTCTTTCTGACGCCAACACTTTTGTGTGGTTTTGACGCGTACGATGTGAGTGCATGACCCGTGAGTGCGTGTCATGGCTTTGTTGCTTAACATTTTCCCTTCACTTCACAAATTCAACAATTCCAATATTATTTTTCGAAATTACTTTGATTTCTTTGTTTTTTTCCTCTCCCCTTAGCCCGGCGTTGCACGGGCTTTTACCGAGTGAATAACTTTATCCCCATGGAAATTTCGTGTTTCCCTCAGGCCGATAGCACTTATGTGCGCGATGTGAGTGATTTCTTTAACTATGTCATTAAAACTCCCTTTTTCGAAATTTGTTCTTGCGTTGGTGTGGTGTTCTAATTATTAGAGATGGGTGAAAGCGCAGGTGTCGTCCTCGTCACTTGACCATGGTTAAAAATTTCGAGGTCCATCGCCAATAACCCGCGAACAGTGCGAATTAAAAAATCACTCACTCAGTTTTCAGTTCTTTCGTTGCAATTTTTTAGTCCCCGGAAACGAAAATGTAGCCTTTTTAAAGATAGTTGTATGTTGAAAAAAGACAGAAAAGTAGAAATTGTGAGGATTTTTTGAAATATTTGACACACGGGAAAAATGTTTCATGCAATTATCTTTATAAAAGAAGAAATTATTAAATGATTGTTTTAAGTATTTTTAGTGTTTTATTAAAATTTGTTTCGAATGCATAACATACTGCCATGGAAATTCACCTTCCTTTATCAAAGTTCCTGGTATGTGTGTGATTCCTTTATATTAACGTCACTACAATTCCCTTTTTCGAAGAAAAAAAAATATCTTCCAGATCTTACTAATGTCAAACAGGTTTCAGTTCTCTTTCTACTGCACGGTGTTACAGTGGCTTTTTTTGAGTGTAGAACTATTTTCCCCCTGACTCTCCCCTCAGATATAAGATTTATCTTCAAGTTTTTATTCATGACATATCAAAAACAATATTGCTTTAGTAAAAAAATAATAAATTTAAACAATAAAAGAAAACTATTTTGATGCTTGAGTAAAAAAAAAGTCATCATTTTTTAATAATAGATAATTTTTAGGAATCGAAAATAATAAAATAATTTTCAGGTTTTCATTAATCAATCAATCGCTACTTACAGTTAGCTTAAAAATGTCTCTAGAACGTACTGATTGGAAGGAAATCCAAACTCTTTAAAAAACCGGATATTTATTTACAAAACCTATCTTCGCCCCCATCTTAACGTATGCATGCCCCATTTGGGGATCTGCCAGTAACACACAATTAAATGATATTCAAAGACTTCAAAATAAAGCACTTCGAGTCATAGCCAGAGCTCCCAGGTACATCCCAAGATCTGTTCTCCACGAAGAACTTTGTGTTGAACCCATCCACACCCTAATAGCGAATCTTTCCTCAACTTTCCATTCTGCAATCCATCATCATGACAACCCGAGGATTAGCTCTCAATCTAACTTCATGAACCAGCCTCACCTCATGTACCGTTTGCCTCATAGCGCAACGAACATACTACCTGATTTCTAAGAATTCCACCCCCCCCCCATGCTGTCAAACGTAACAAAAACCCCCTTTTCGGATTGAAGAACGAAACGAAAAAGCTGTTTTCCGTTTCTAACAAAAGGATGTTCCACCTCCCACCACCACCTCCTGACCGCCGAAGCTAGTTTTAGCTTAGGCGAACCTATCATTCTCACTTTATTTACTCCCTTCCTTAGGTATACTGTGTAACTGAAGTAGAAGCCTAGCTACCGCTAGGCTGGCACTGAGGACAAATATTTGTTCCAGGCTCTAGAACGTATTTTTATCCAAAATAATAGGCGATATACTTTTTATTAACAAATAATTAATTTAATAAAGAAATAATAGAAATATTCGTTTGATTTTAAAAAATATGTTAATTTAAATCCACATTATCTATAATAATAATAAAAAAAATTCTACAGATAGCTCTTGAAACGTTTGGATGTTTGATTAAACATATGTAAGTGCTAAGAAAAACACTATGTGAAAAACCTAGTTATAAGTACAGATTCACTGAAAAAAATCATTCAAAAAGAAAATAATACTATCTAATAAAAACATTTAATTTTTGTTTTTCATTCGACACTGTGTTAATTAAATTATTTAAACATGTATCTGAAGAAAAAAAGTTTTTTTTTATACAAAACTAACTTATTAATTATTTTATGATAAAATTGATTTAAAATGTTCATAAGCCTTTATTTACATATTCACAGTATAAAATTCAAAAATAAAATAATACATGTGATAGAAAATATATTTCAGAATATTTCCTTTTGTGTGTAATGATGTGTGGCGACGCAATGTCCAGTAGGAGAAAAAAATTTAAGACAAGTATGAAAAAAACGACCGGCGGGTTTCTGCGAGGCGGTCACCCTCCTTCGCATTGACCGCGCACGGCAGTGCTGCAGTTACAGTCTTGAGTGTAGCGGGAGCTCTGAGCACTCCGCTACAAGAGCAGTTAACATTGAATGCAATAAATAAAAGTGGATCAAAAATAGTTAAGACAATTGAATTTAGCAAATAAAAAGAGAAATTTAAGTTATGGAGGATTGTACGAGTCCAGGAGAATTCTCCTGGGTCGCTTCCTCTTAATATTGGCTGTATAATTTTCAAGGTTTTGCATATTAATATTATCAGAGCTATTGAGTGAATCAAAAAATTTAATCGAGTGATCTTGGATATGCTGCTTAAAGGATGGTATATTTAAACAAAAAAAAAAATGAAAAGTACATAAAAATAACAGAGGATCACATGTTAGAATAAGTATTTATTAGTACAATTAATTTACGTGGGAAAAATTAGCAGAAATGAAAAAATCGTAATCCATAGATTCTAACTCCGAGCTACACGATATCACTCCACATGAAGTAAAAATTGGGACTACTTTTTAAAAATTCTTTAAAAAAAAAGTTTTGGGAATTTTATTTTTTAAATGAATGGATCTAAAAGGGAAAGGCTTGAAGTTAATTAGTGTAGAATATCGATTTAATAACACGATAAGTAATTCATACCCAACGATTTAGAAATAATTTTCATAAAAACGCATCTGTTTTAACACTATTTTAAAAAATTCGAAAAAAATAGAAAATATCGTTATTTTACAAAATAAATTATACCGTGTCGTGGCGAAATAAATGATCTTTCCGATTCTGTAATTATTTTTTGTCTGATTTGAACACCGAAAATTCGATGACAATTTTAAAATGGTCGAAAACGTCGGATGACGAAAAAAATTTTTTTTACTCACCAAAGTTACTGATTTCCCCCTGTTTAAAGCAAAATTTTTTTAGTGTAACCCTTGAGTTAGATGCGGTCGAAGGCGAAACAGGTGAAATGTCTTTGGCGCAAAGTTAATTTTCGACGCCAATGTTTGGCTAAATGTAAAATCGCGTATTTTAAATTATTTTAAAAATCATTACCTTCATTTTAAGGGCATAATTTTTATGTTAATGCTCTCAAACATCGCCAACTATTTGCAAAAATAACGTACTTTGAAATAAAAAATGTACAAATTACTACTTTTTAATTTATTTCTCAGAAAAACATAAGTTTACGAAAATCACAATTTTTTTTTTTAAATCCATAATTTTGAAGCAATTTTTTTAATCATCGTATATGTGTTACGGATAATATTACTGTACACCCGGAAAAAAGGTTTTGTGAGATTATCTTGATAAATGACGAAGTTATTCAATGTGAAGTAAAAATTAAGACTACTTTTTAAAAATTCTTTAAAAAAAAAGTTTTGGGAATTTTATTTTTTAAATGAATGGATCTAAAAGAGAAAGGCTTGAAGTTAATTAGTGTAGAATATCGATTTAATAACACAAAAAGTAATTCATACCCAACAATGTAGAAATAATTTTCATAAAAACGCATCAGTTTTAACACTATTTTAAAAAATTTGAAAAAAAATAGAAAATATCGTTATTTTACAAAGAAAATTATACCGTGTCGTGGCGAAATAAATGATTTTTCCGATTCTGTAATTATTTTTTCTCATTTCGACACCGAAAATTAGATGACAATTTTAATATGGTGGAAAACGTAAGATTACCGCTTGGCCGAAACGGAAAGGAAGTTCCGCCAAGTAAACAACCGGCAGGAGTAAAACAATTAGGCGTTTTAAGGTTTTTAATTAATATCTTTTTAACTAATTACAATATCGGAATGTAAATAGGCAATACGGCTTCCCCGGAAAATTCCCAATCTTTTGGTACCTTCCGCGACTTTCTGCGTGGTGCTGTTCGTGAGAAGATAGACGCACATAGATAGATACGTTTGTTTACCTTCGAATTTTAATAGTGTAGATCACTTAACATTTTAAAACATTGCAGATTATTATTTTTCATATAAGATTCCCACAAATCGAATTTTAAAAATAAGGCAATAATTTATAGGTCTCTCAGTTCAGTAACATTTACTTGACTTTAAGACCTTGAAGATCCATAGGGAACAAACCTGAATCCATTTGCTATACGTGTTTATAATTTTATTGATTTTTTATTTTGACTCATGGAACCTCAAGATTTCATGAAGTACAATTTGAAGACCCTCTGATATAAAGTATTTCCTTTTGGTATAAATTCTGTGACTACAGCTCTATTAGATGAATGTTTAGTTATCAACAATTAAGGAAGCTTAGGATTTTATTTGCCAATCTCATAATTTTTTTAAAATCCAATCTTTAAAGAAGTAATGTGGGTAAATAAAGCCATTTGTTGATAAAGTTTTTTCCCCTTCATTATGAAACTTCATGAGGTAGGTCATAAATAAGAGCAAGTAAATTTTATGCTTACTGTGTTACATGTTGATGCTTGTTTTATTACTCAGTGTCAAAATTGTCTTTACTGTAAAAAAAAGACAGGGTATAAATTCTTTTGAAGTAATTTCTTTTTAATCATATCTTTTGCTGAGCTAGCATTATAGTCAGTATTTTTATTGTAGAGCCTCAAAGTGAGGAAATGGATGTGGATGATGAGGATGAAGATGATGATGATTTTGAATTGGATATGGACGAAGACGATGATGATGACGATGACGAGGAGGAAGATGAAGAAGACGATGACGAGGAGGAGGATGAAGATGAAGAAGAACAGGAACAGATTCAAAAACAAAAATCTAATTCTAAACAACCAAAAAATGTGACGACTCCTATGAAAGGTGCTGACACATCAAAGAAACTGACAACACCTAAAGCAAAAACTCCAAAAAATGAGATTAAAAAAAAGAGTAGGTTATATTTTTCTTAATTATAATTTTTAATATTGATTTAAATATGTTTATTTTGGATAAAATATTTGCCTAGAAAGAAGTAATTGTTAATTTTATTATATATCTTGAAAAAGTTTTTGGTTGTTCATGAATGATTTCTGCTCCTGGTGATTTTTATAAATTCTTAAGTAAAAAATTTAGGAAGACTTTTAGATGTTGATATAAAATTTCATTTTGCTCAACTACATAGATAATTAGTTTTAAAATGAAATGTGTTAGTAATATTATAAATTTTGTACTCTTAATATCTGCAAAATATTTATTTACATGAAATTTGCTTTTTCCTTTATAACCAACTGATCATTGTTAGTAGTTACAGCATATAAATAGTCTCTCAGTCCATCAGTTTTAATATTCTTCAATATCTTCCATCTTAAATTTTTATGCTTTTACTGAACAAGTCCATCTGGAGAAAAATTATTTATTTTACAAATTCATTTAAATTGCTATGAGTTTTTTCATATTTTATACTGAAGGAGTTTGTTTATGTAATTTTTCTTTGTATTTAATAATTTTTTTAATGTTAAAGATGGCAACAGCGAAGAAGAGGATGACAGTGATGATAGCGCTGAGGATGAGGAAGAGGAACAGATTCAGAAGCAGAAAAATGTGAAGACGCCTAAAGCAAACTCTCCAAGAAATAAAGGTGAAGAAAATGGCGATTTTAAAAGTAATTTTTCTTAATTATAATTTTTAATATTGATTAAGATTTGCTTATTTCAGATAAAATATTAGCATAGAAAAGTGTTAATTGTTAATTTTATCATATATCTTGAATAATTTTCATTATTCATGTATCAATTTTTGCCTCTGATAATTTTTTAAAACATTGAAAATTGGTGAAAAGTAGAAATTTACATTATGGTTATGCAGTCAGACCCCTATTTAACGAAGTCGCTAAATCCTGGGGAAAAAAATTTGTTTTAAGGAAAACTTTATTAAATGTGGATTTATCTTTCAATATATTTTAAAAACCATGTGAAACAAATTTCAAATTCATAAACACTATACATTATTATAAAAAGTAATAACTTATACACCTTTTTTTGTAATTTAATATCTTTTTTTTTTTACTTATCTTACCCATCATAAAGAATTCTGCTAGGAAAGCAACAAACAAAAAAGTCTGGAAATACTCTGTATTTTCAACTTCAAAAAGTAATTTTATATTAAGATTAACAAATACTAATGACATTATCTAATTTTAAGCATACATATTTTATAACCAGTAATTTTAAGCAAAAATTAGAACATGTGTCCTTAAATTTAATTACTGGTAAAATCTACTAATTTTGTTTGAAAAAATATTTTCTCTCGTAATACGCCTTGTATCTCTGTAACACACCAAAACCCCATCACAGGGGTATTTTCTTCACACTAACCCACATCAAATTATTTCAAATGATTTTAGCATTTGAAGGTGCAGAAATGTTTTAAAAGGGGGGGGGGGGCTCGAATCCCAAGAGAAAAGGTTTCTTAAACAGAAAATGCATTTCACTGTTTGGAAGTTACTTTATGAAGAAAATTATAAAATGTTCCAGGGAAAAATTTGTAAAATGGAGCTCCAACTGTATTTGTATAAGTTCCCAGTTTTGCTTAACTTCATAATAGATTAGTTTTAAATTGAAATGTTTGTTTATAATATTAAAAGTTTTGTGTGTCTGATTTTTTGCAAATATTTGTTTGCATAATATTTTTTTCCTTTCCCATAATCAACTAATTGTTGGTAGTTATTGCATACTAATAGTTTCTCAGTCTAACTGTTTAATATTTTTCTGTGTCTTTTATTTGTAGACTGTTTTGCTCTTTCTTGCTGAACGAATGCTTGATAAAAATAATTTTTTATTACAAATTTATTTAAATTGCTATGAGGTTTTTCTTATTTTATGCTCAATATTATATTTAAGTTTAAAAAAAATATATGGAAATTTATCATTTGTTTAAGCCAGATGCATTTGACTATATTTTGAGTGATTATTTGATTTTTTTTTATCTATAATTATAAATTGTACTTGTAAAGAATCAAGGAAAATTAATAAAAACTGCTATGATATTTAATGGAGTTATACTACCAGCCTTTCAGTATTTCAAAACGAATAGGGATGGATGACTTTTTAAACAAAAATGAAAATTTATATGCAAAAAATTAGCACAAATTTTATACGTTCAAATTTATTTTATACTGTCTTGCCAGTTAATATTCAGACTTCTAAAGCAAAAAATGAAATCAAATGCCAATCTTTGGTTTCCCCTAGATATAGCTATATAACTCGTATGTATGGGGAAATTCCTTCGGTTGTTGGCTGCATAGAACCATCTGAGAAACATTTTGACTACACACTCCTCCCCTAAACTCTTAAGAGTTTTAAAATACAATGGAAAAATTACAGTATTCATTTTTAAAATATCTTATTAAAATTCTAATGTAATCTTTCATCATTCACAATAACAATTTTCACACATGCATAACAATTTCCTGTGCATGCTTGTTCTGTATCAACCCATTGACAAATAAAGTGGCAAAGATATTGTTTTTAAAGAAGAGAAAACAGCTACAATATTCACAGGTAGTCAAAACATCATTGCATTAAACATTGCGAGAAATAGGTTTTTATGTCAGTGGTGGACAACCCGCGGCAAGGCAGAGCTGTAACAGTGGTACGCAAAGACTTACTGAAATATTTAAAGATTTGCAAAGATAGGGAGGGGGGATCTTTTTTACAATTTTATTAAAATATAGTTGCTACCAGACAAAAAAAAAAAAAAGAAACCCTCAAAATTAATTTTAAATATATTTAAGTAATTGAATTGCAACAGAAAATTTTCATTTGGGAAAATACTGAAGAAGTGTATTTTAAAATACCTGAAAGAAAATGAATTGCCCAGTGAGTGCTTGATGCTTAAGAATATAAACTGGCTGTAGAACTTAGATTTTCTTACCGATATTATGGGACATTTAAATGATTTATTTTAGATTACAGGGAAAAGATTGTATTTTTCCTGCCTTGGTTGGTCATATATCTTTTTTTGGGATCAAACTTTTACTTTTGCAAAAAACATTAACACATTAAGACAGGAGCTGCCTGCCAAAGTTGACAATGCTAGGAGCTATGATAGATTTAAAAATTTACGATCTATTTTGCCTTATTCATTCAGTGCTAGGTTTAATGATTTTCAGATGACAAAAAGGACAGATGACCTTTTATAAATATCTTTTCAATTTCTATGCAAGATGTTACCCACTTGAAACCCAAATTGAAATTATTGACCTACAGCACCATACTACACTGAAAAGCAAATACAATGAGCTTATTTCAACTGTAAGTGATTTGAATTTTGGAAAATTGTACCAAAAGCAATTTTCTTAATTTACACGATTTAGCTGTCATATATTGTTGTGAATTTGAATCAACACGTTTGTGAACAAATTCTGTAATGAACATAATAAAATCCTAATATCTCTCAAAGTTAATTTATATGCATTTAAAACATCCTAATTTTGTTATCATTTTCAAGAAAGAGAGCAAGGGAGTGAATATTAACTTCACACTGTTCAGCTTCTTGAGGGCTTTTATTGACAGACCTAATTTGAGGGAGAGCGAGAACTAATCTTAATATCGATTTCTTGGTAAAAAACAAATTAAAAAGCCATATTAAGCAAGTACTAACTATTTAATAATTATTTAGCATTAAATGCTTGAAGTTACTCATTTTTATTTTATACCTAACCTAACTGATTGAACATGTAAAAAGTTCAACAATTAAGCATAAATTTGTTCTTTTGTCTAATTTATTATATTATTTTTAAATTTCTGCTACTCGGACAAAAATTGTGCTGCTTATGAAAAAAATCTCCTTATAAGCCTATAGGTAACATTTTTCACCTTTTCATACTCTTTTATTGGAAAAGTTGGAAGTGGCACACATATAGTATTTTTTTATCAGATAGTAGCACTCTTGCCAAAAAGGTTGGCCACCCTTGCTTTATGTAGACAGCACATAAACTGGGAATCTAAGTGCTGTCATGCAGCTCTATGATAGTGTTTTCACCATTTTGCTAAACTACAATCTTTCAGGTACTTTTTCATATTGGATTGATTGTACTCTACTGTGTTAGCTTCCTCAAAACATTGATCCCAAAGTTTAAGGATTTTTCACAATAAAATTAGATAAGGATAATGCATATTATAAACAATTGTTATTTTCAAGCATGTGATCAAGATATGTAGCACACGCAAATAAGATTATTTGAACATGTACAAGAATAGTTTTCCACTATTGGCAGCATATGCAACATTTCATGGAATTTTTCTTATTTGAAGAAATTGGTCCAGTGGTATAAACCATTTACTAAAATAACCTATTATCTTTTAACCCACTCGTTCACATCCCGCAATTTCCATGGGCAAAGTACACATAGCACTACATAGCCAGAGGGTTAAAACCGTAATTTTTAAAAATTTAAAATAATTAAAATTGAAATTTAGAAAATATATTGGTTTATCACTTTTAGTATAAACTTGGGAACAGTTTCTACTTTAGCTAGTACTGTTGATATTTTATTGTTCAAAAATGCTTTGCAAATGATCTTCCATATGCAGTTTTTTTTACAAGTTTTTAAAAATCTCCCATTTTGCTACCTTTTTAATTTTTCCATATATATATTTTTTTCAATAAAGTTTTAATCTTAGCTTTTTTGTAAGTTTTGCTATTGTCAGAGTAGATCATTTTATTATTTCTCATTGTTAAAGAATTTAAAGGCTAGCAAAAATGAATTGCTTTTTATGTCTTGATTCATTTTCAATGTGTAGAGCTCTGTTAACATGTAAACAGTGTAATGTTGGATTTTCAAATCTCTCGTGGGATTCCTTACATAAATGAGATAGGCAGAATCTTATTCTATAAGTGGAGGTGTTTGATTATCCTTTTATTGCGGGAAAATGGTCAGCAGATTTAGAAAGGTATTTCACTCAAATTAAACTTGATATTCCCTAGGAATCCAGAAGTGTTATTTGATTCAGGCTTTCTGCCATGCATATTGTTACGTTTTTTTGCATATGATCAATCTAGTTAACCGATAATTTTTTGATAGGATTAAGCAATGCTCTTTTTATAAAATTCAAAAATTTCAACCTTAAATCATTTATCTAACAGTGGCTTAAAACAGCAGTTCTTAAACTTTCCGATTGCCGAAGCCCCCTATTATGTTTGAGCCTGACATCACAGACTCCCAAGATTTTGTACAATCCTCCCTGACTCTCAACACCTGTCTGAGTGCTTTAAAGGTCCCTCAATAATCTGCCTTTGCTACTTATAGACTTTTTAAACATTTTTTTCCTTTAAGAAAACAGTAAAAATATAATTATATAAAAACATTACAAAATACTAATTTTAAATAAATAAATGATACATTTAACTGTATTGGCTAAAATTTGAGCTAAGGTTCAACACAATTGTATTAATTAATTATTTGGTGCAAGTGAGAGAGTACCATTTATACCAGAGACTAGATGTGGTACACATATGCAATTTGATTAGAAAAACTGGGTTAATATTTTTGATCGAAATACGTGTTCTAGTTGATCTTTTTACATGGGGTAATTTTAGTGATCTAGTCTAGGATGGCACATCTTTAAATTTTTCCACAAATCCTTTTAGTGTCTTTAAAAGAGGGAAATATTAACATTAAATGAGAGACCTTCGTAGACTCCTTAGAAAAGCATTGGGGGGGGGGGGTCCACAGTTAGAGAACCCATGGAAGAAAAAGAGGAATTTTTATCTGTACTATTAACACATTCCTCAAGGATTTAAATTCCTAAAAACTTTCTTTTCATTTTGGTATAAGAATTATTTAAACTTTTAATAATTTCCCAAAGAATTTTTTTTTCTTTGAAAAATTATTAAATAATCCATTGCTGTTTCAAATTACTATACTTATAAATATACTTATAAATACTTATATATCTATTTGAATTTCTGGGTCTTGTAAAATATAATTTTGTTCTTTTTATATTCTGATTCTTCTATCTGGATTAGTTTGTTGTCAGATCTCTGTTCAGATGTTGATAGGGAAACTGAACCTTCTTTGACTCTTGCAACCAAGTTGATTTGTCTCTTAATGTTATTGGATTACGGCACCAGGATAATACCAGTCCAATTGAAAAGTTAACTTGTTAATCTTTTTGCTCCTCTCTTATAAAAGATTATTTTTATCTGCTGACTCTAAACCAGTGATATTCAATCTGTGTGCCACATGCGACCCACCAAGCCTGTTTAAGTGGCTAGTCCTGGCCCATTGCTCAGAGAAATTAATTTATTTAAAAACAATGTATTAATAAAAATTTCATTCAAAAAAATCAAATATATAAATTTTACTTTTTGCTTTTCAATGTCTTACAAATTCAGACTATATTTTTTTATTTGTAACTGTAACGGTTAATGATAATAAACAACAGTGGAATAGCTAAAATTTTATGGGTGGAATTAATTTTTAACTATTCTTCATGTCTTGTAAACGAAAAAAATAGGTTGTTTTAAGACAATTAGGAAGTTGAGACTATTTTGTAGTGAAAAATAAACATGAATCAGTAATTGTTCGATTTGTCGTGAAAGTGTTAAATTTAAAAAATACCAATAAACATGGAATGCCAGCACTGTAATGTATTTTTAATCTCCCCCCCCCCTCCCCCACACATACCCAGTTTGGACTATCAGTGTTGTCTAGTTTCAAACAATTTTTCCCTCTCCCTGGTCTTGCTTTCAAAAATACATCTATGTTTTATGGGGTTTGGAGAATGAATACTTGCATCTAAGTCAGAGTATTCTTCTCCTCATTCAAACTGGTTTGGCTGGGTTCTAGAGCCCATTCTCCATATCTGATATTTCTGTTTCTTCAATGTCGGAACTTATGTTATTTTTCCTTTCTGCAAACGAATGTTGCTACTAATATAAATTGTTTTGCCTTGAAGCTTACACAACCATTTAAAAGACTTATATTTTACTTACTAAATGTTTTTAGCTAATAACAATGACAGTTTTCAAATAGTTACAAAAACTTTTCGCAAAAGATGTTACTGCAGTGTTTACAAAATTATGAGTAGGAATATACATTTATGAGTGCACTAATACTGTAGGGAATAATTTTCCGAAAAGTTTAAAACTAATTTTTTTTTGGAATAATTTAATGGAAAAAAATATAAAATGTATAAAGGGGCCAATGACCCTGAAATGTTTAATATTTTAAGGCACATCAATCACGTAACAGACATCCAAATATTTCTTAATTTTTTTGTATCTGTATATATCGAATGATGTGCCAGAAAATTATTTTTTTCAATCACAATTCAAGCTTCAAAATTTTTCAATTATACATTTCTGGCCACCGTAAATGCAACACCCTGAAGGAAGCACGCAAATAACATGAAATTTACAACATGCATTAGCGGAGGTGAGATATGCAAATGGTTAGAATTTCAGCGCAGGCACACATCACGCACGCCTGTGGCGCCACCTCAAAGCGCTATTTAAGGCTTGGAGATTTCGACAATTTCAAGTTCGGCAATTGTGTTTTTCTTGTGGTTTTTTCAAAAAATGACCAGTTATGTCTCGTAGAAAACAGCAATCAGCTTTTGATCAAGTATCCGAGTTCGACAGAGGAAGGATAGTGGCCTACCGAGATTGTGGATTATCTTTCAGGGAAATCGGTAGTCATGTTGGACGAAACCAAACAACTGTAATGCGGATATGTGCCCGTTGGATGCAGGCGGGTACGATGGGCCGACATGGTCGATCGCATCCACCTCGGTGCACCACTTCACTTGAGGACAGGCAAATTGTGTGCATGGCAGTGATGGATTGCTCAGTCACATCACAAACCATAGCACAGCACATTGAGTCTGTAACGCTTCATTCAGTGTCTGCGCGTACTATTTGATGCTGTTTACAGCAGAGTGGTCTGTCCGCAAGACGTCCATTGCTTGGTCTACCCTTGACGCAGAACCACAGGCGTCTCCGCCGCCAATGGTGCAATGAAAGAAGGATGTGGGCAGCAGAATGGAATGAAGTTGTCTTTACTGACAAGTCATGCATCTGTCTGCAACACCACAATGGTCGGATTCAAGTCTGGAGACACCGTGGAGAGAGGAGGCTGAACAACTGCATTATGCACCGCCACACTGATCCTGCACTGGGTATTATGATATGGGGCGGTATTGGATATCACTCTTGCACTCCTCTAGTATGCATTGCCAGTACTTAAAACAACCAGCACTACATCTCCGATGTGTTGGAGCCAGTTGTCCTTCGTTACCTTCAGGGCTTGTCCACAGGCATATTTCAACAGGATAATGCGCGACCACACGTGGCACGCATTGTCCAAAGGTTCTTCGTCAATCACCAGATTGAATTGCTTCCCTGGCCGGATCTTTCGCCGATAGAAAACATGTGGTCTATGGTTGCTCAACGATTGACCCAGATTACACCCCCAGCTGCCACACCAGATCAACTTTGGCAACGTGTGGAAGCTGCTTGGTCTGCTGTACCCCAGGAACACATCCAATGTCTCTTTGAATCAATGCAGGGGGGGGGCAGCGTTGATCTGCAACAATGGCGGCTACTCTGGCTACTGATTCTGGTAGGAACCACACTTCACAGAAATCTATAAATTTAATCATTTGATACTTGGTCAACATGTTATCAACAAAATAAATTTTGTTGTGCCATCTCTTGTCTTTCTTGGTGTTGCATTTACGGTGGCCAGCAGTGTATATATATGTGTGTGAATAGCGGTTAGCGATGCTGACTGCTGCGCCTTAGGGCCTGGGTTCGAATCCTAGAGAAGGCATAGATGTTTGTAAATGTATAGTGCTTTTGTGACATGGGGATACTCTAAATAGCTTTTGAGCAGCAAGTCCTCTCATGAGGTTGGAGGAAGGGAAAGAGAGGTGGAAGGCCCCTGACTACCCCCAGGGTGTTCTCCCTCAAAATTGAGTTGGAAACAAGCCCAAATGTACAATCTTTGCCTTTTTGCCATAATAAATTCGGTGAGCCTTGATCTGACGACATTAGCAACAACATGTGTGTGTATGTATATATACATACGCACACATGTATATATATTACATATATCTTATTTACTCGAATCTAAACTGCGTCCCCAATTCTCTACACTTTTTTGAGAAAAAATTTAAGAATTGTGTAAAAGGTTCATCAATATCCGATGTTTAAGAAATTTTTTTAAAAAAATGAAAATAATGAGAACTACTAATAAGTTAATAAATTATTTATTTTACCAATATTTAAAAACTTTCAAATATGTACATGTTATAATGTTTTAAAAATGATAAATTCACTCCCATGGTAACTGCTGACTTTGGAATTGGTGCCGACATTGCCATTTTCTCGCACAGTATCGTCTTCTGTGCCATCCAATGCATTTCTTATGCAAGACTTTTTTTAAAGGATGCATTATAGAAGAATGTTAAAGAATTACTTAAGACTGTTAAAACACAAGCAAAAATATATGATTTTGTTTACACCATTGATGTATATTTGCTTTATTCATGTCAAATTTCAATGGCAGCTAGCTGCCCTGTTTCTTTCTGTATATAAAATTGCCTCCCTTTTCATACTTGCATCATAGTGAACTCGTCTTGATGTTATTACTGCTATCATTGATGTTTAGGTGATTAAAAAAAATTATATAAAAAAAATTTCTAAATATGAGCAGACAATGTTTAGGATGTACTGATTGAGTCATCAATGCTAGTGGCCAGAATGGATGGTTAAATTCTTCCTTTTGAAAGGGGAGGGGATCCAACAAATGTTTTTCCTTTGATTCTAAGCAGCACTTGATTTTCAGTAGTTTTAACACTAAAAAAGCAGTGTAGCTAGATTCAAGTAAATAAGGTACAAATATATTACAAAGAAGCATATACTTTCCAAGTGCTGTAAAACAATAACAGTTAAGGACAGGCACAACCTCAGTGAACCATAAGTTAGATGTAGTCTTAATGTTTGCGTTTAGGCCCTGATGGGAGTGATGTAAGCAATAGAAGCCTTGTTTGGCAGTCGAAATGTTGATGCCTCCAGCATAGAAGGCTTTTTGTGTTATTGAATGAAATCTGCAACTGCTGTGCAATGCCGTTTTCGATCATGATTCAGAAAGGAACCTCCAGCAATAAAATCTATGCAATAATGGTATGAAAAAAATAAAATTTAAGGCTGTTTGTGCAAAAGTAAAAGCCCATGCTGAAGCTGCATGTCACAACCGTTATCAGTGGACTTGAAACCTTAACATGCATTTGGGCAGAAATGGAGTAATGACGATGTATGGCGTGTGACTAAGGGCTCACACATAGAACATCTGTAACTCTCTCTAACAAAGTTTTAAAATAGTTCCAAGCAGCTATGTTACAAGTGACATTTAATATCTTACATTGTTCCTGATTTGTAGTGCAATGAAACTGTATACTTTATGAATCACCCAATATTTATATAAGTGAAAATAGTTTAGCACAAGACTGAAGTATTTTTTCACGTTTTTATGCATTTCACTATATATATATTGTGGTGTATTGGGAATAAAAACACACATAATCAGACTAGAGATATACATTCAAACTTTAATTACAAAAACATACCAAGCCACCATTTTATACACCAGTCATCGTTCTTTTCCTCACTTACCAGGCGCGATCCTAAAACCGGTCTCTCTGCACATGTCTTTTAATGGAGTCTATCAGGGAACGTTGGGAAATGGATTTGAGGGAGACCCTGTGTCCCTCTACAATCTAAGGAAGTCACTATGAGCTTTTCATCCCTGATGTCATCAACTGGTTTCCTTTCATAACAATGTTTACTACAGTATGTATGTAGTAATTTACTTTAATTTCATCCTAAAAATCCTTTAATTTGTAATGGTTCTGATCCCCTAGGACTGTTGTAAATAATTAACTGTAGCTTGCCTACCTAATGGGATATAATATTGCAACTATCTCTCAAAAATTAAAATCTCAGCGTATTTAAAAGTAAGATTACTTAAGACATTTTTGTACATCTTTCCACCAATAAAAAGGTCCATCTACGGAAGTCATGAATTTTGGAACTTCTGGTTACCGCTGGATATAAAAGGTCCTATTTTCATGGAAAATTTGCTCGCTTCTTATCTTGGTCATGTGAAATGCCACTGCTGCTTATTGTAACTGATATGTGACTTTGTTAATCATCTTGTGCTTTTTTGTGTCTGTGCTGTTTTGATTGTATGAATGTCTAAATATGAAATAAAATTGGAATACCAAATGATGCCTCCTCCATTGAACAGTTTGAAGTAGATCACCTCTTCATGGAATAAATAAATCATACCTTACTATCTCGCAAGCCATGATATATATATGCAAAGAATTCCTAAAAGAAACCTAAGCTGCATCTGTAACTCAAATTCTAATCAATTGGCCCTGCCTAAATCTTTATGCAATTCTCACGTGGAAAATTCCTGTGGCTGTTGGCGAGATAACTCTGTCAAAGGAAAACTTGACACATTGTTGAATATATCTATTTGGAAAATTGTAAAATTAGAAACTGATAAAGAAAGTTTATACAGGGTCAAATTTCCATAGAAATTCATTTATTTGTTTTTGCTGTTAACTCTGTCATTCCTTTGGCTCAACTGCAACAATTCATGTGTGGTAAAAAGTTATTTTCTGTTAAAAATAACTTATTTATGAAATTGATTTTGCATTAAATGCATTTCAGTAGAGTTAGATGACAAAAATGACCATACACTTTTGGACTCAAGTTCATCTCCCACCGATCCATTCCCATGAGTTGACCCAGTTGGAGAAACAAGTTGTTTAACCAGAGTCTGGTGCAGACTTATTTGAAGGTGAAATATACCAAAATAGCCATAAAAAGATAAATTAAAAGGAGCTAAAAAAATAAAACTTGCAGTCCTTATTAACAATGGGAAATTTTATGATTATCTAGAATTTACAATCTTTGTTTGTTAGCATTTCATGCAATTTGTTTCACTTGAAATTTTTCTGTTTCAAACTCAATTGTTTTATATCAAAGTTGTATTTAAATTTGAATTGAACTGAAAAGAATTTGAATCATTATTTTCAATTTTTCTTTGTTGGAATTTTATTTTACAATTTTTAGTTTCTCTATTAATATTTACATTATCTTTATCACATGCTTTAAGATTTATTTAAATTGTGAATCTTAAATTTCTAATGTCAGTTGTAATCCCTTTAGAATTAGGTATATGTAAAATATTTAACTATTAATAAAGAATTTAATGTTAAGTTTATTTTTTTTTTTCATTTTTAGAAATGGCTACAGTACTGGAAATGGATGCAATAAGAAGAAGTTAGTAATGTTTTGAATTGTGTGTATTAATGGAAAACTCTTATTGAAACAGTTTGAATTCAATAGTCAAATCCATTAGCTTTGATTCAAAATGTTCGAAAATTTATGTATTTTTCTATTTATGCTTAAATCTTATTTAATCATTTTTGTATGATTATATGTATTTTTACTGCAAAATTGTTAAACATAATATTTGAAAATTTTGCATCATCTTTTCTGTTTTTAACTTAAAGGAATTTCATCTGTGCAAAAAATGTTAAGTTGGATCAATAATTTTGCTTAGTTGGATTTTCTTTGTTTTCTTTAAAACTGTAAATTTTAAAGTAAACACAAATGGTTTGCATGTATGCAAAATGAAACATATTGAAAGGAACTGTTAAAAGGTGATAAGAATAGAGGTGTGTACTTGAAATATACCGTAGGTAATTTTTGTCAAAATATATTAATTGGCAACATTTTCCTGAATCTGAAAATAAATTATGCAAATTTAATAATTATAAAAGATAAGAAAATTCCAGTTTAATTGGAAACATTTAAAAATTTGTTTTGAAAAATAAATGAATCTGCTTAATTATAATGTTTTTCATTTAATGATTGAGGTGAGTTAAAAAAAAAAGAGAATTATAAACATTGATTGGAATTTAAATTCAAGAAATTTCCATGGAAATTCATTTACTTGTTTGTTTTTTATTGAATACAATTATAAAATCCCCATGCATTACAAAGGAATGAAGGGAAAAAATCCTTTCAGATTATGTGAAGGATTACAAATATTTACAACAAATTCACAGAACTTTTTTAAAGCACTTCTGGTGGAAAGAAGTTTCTGAAGATTCAGAGGCCAGTTTATATTAGTCTCTTGAAAGCCAGTCTTAGGATGTTTCGTTCTCTTTCAAACTTGGAACGCAAAAGGAGCACATGTTCTACATTTTCCTTGCTACCAATATCACAACCACAGGAAGATAATGGAACTAAATTAAATTTGTTCAAGTAATTTTTAAAATTGCCATGACCAGTTAGAAATTGGTTTATTTTGTAATTAGTATAAAAATGATGGATGGCTAGTCTCTTATTAAAACTTGGAAAAAATTTCCTTGTTAAACTCCCTTTATTTGTAATGAGATATTCTTGGTTTCACCATTCTTTCTTTCATAATCTTGTTAAATGATTTAGGAATATTAACAGCAATGTCAATTTGCATTTGGTTACAGCCTTTACAAGCCAATCGGCCTGCTCATTTCCAAGAAGGCTGTGTGTCCACAAACAAATGCAAAATCTCTGCTTTTGGATATTGCCGATTATGTTGTTAGAGAATCCAAGGAGGAAATAGAGTCTGTGTAGATGAGATAGTGTGAACAGATACTATTTAATTCACTGATCCATTTAATGGCGAAATTTAAACATAGAAGTTCAGCCACAAAAACTGCATTCATCACAAATTCTAAATTGAAAGTGCTCGGATTCAACACCACTCCTGAACACAACAAAAGTGAAATCAACTCTGCCATCAGTATAGCAAGTAACATGGAAATCATGTATGCTTTGGTTACTAAGTTGAATAGTATTGATGGCATTTGTTTCTGAAGGATGAGGGAGAAAAATGGGAGACCAAATGCAATCATGATTAGAGATGGAAGAAGCAGAGAGATTTTTCCCTAAAAGCAATATTAGGATGAATAGCAATGTCGATTGGAGGGAAGCCAGAAATAGCATAAACTGACTCATAACTTATGGTACAATAACCACATTATGACCCGCAAAAGTATCCTTCTTTGTATGCGTTGCAAATTTTTAGAATTCGTCTTCCTTTCAAGTGCCTCACCCCAAACTCTAGAATCATACATAATGAAAGATTTGATCCCTTGCTTATAGATGAGTGAATGTGCGTTGAAATTTATGCTGAACGTGCTGCATGCAATCTGATTTAATCTACACTGTAATTTATCACATTTCTCTGATATGTAACTTAAGTGCTGCTTGCAAGAAAATTCAGTATCGAGAAGAACCCCAATATATATATATATATAATATTTCATTTGTTTTACCATAGTCAAGGGAGTTCCATCAAGATGTAGATTAAATGCACCATAGCAAATGTTTTGTTTTTCAATAGCCATGACTCTGGTTTTAACAAGATTAAAATCTAATTTAAAACCTTTTGACCATTGAGAAGCAAGGTTCAAAGTTTTCCTGTGCATGTAGGGAAGTCGCAGGGAGATCCCTATCTTGGAAACAAACTAAAATCTCAACAGCAAAAAGCTATTATTTCACAGCAGACAAGATTATTAAGTTTAAGTAGGAGATCCTTGATAATGATATTCTAAAAAATGGGTCCAGAAACTGATCCTTGAGGGCAACCCCTTTCAAAACAACGAATTACAAAAGTCAAACCCAGTTGCATTTTGACCATTCTGTCATTTAAAAAGTCAGCAACAAATGAAAAATATTTATCAGAATTTTTGCTTTTTTAAGAAGATTCAGAATGCAAGGCCACTATGCATTGTCAAAAGTACCGTTTATATCAAGAAAAATCATGATTGAGTGTAAATGTTTCTTTTTACCTCTTAACAATCTCATTCAAATGTAAAACAGCATCTTCAGTACTCTTATGAGCTGTAAAACCATACTGATCACTAGACAGGAAGTCTCCATGGCACAGATACCAGCAAATCCTGTTAACAAAAAGTTCCTCTAAGCATTTACCAAGAGCCGCAAGATTATGCATCTAATGTTAACCAAATGAGGGACTCTGAACTCATTTACTTTAGGGAGGAGAATCACCTGGGCAAGTTTCCAAACCCATGGAAAAATACCTAAATCTAGGCAAATATTAAAAAAATTATGGAGAAAAGAAGGCAATGCTAAGTGAAATTATTTAATTCTCTCATTTGAAATAGATTCCGGACCAGGTGATTTATTTAGCTTCAGCAGAAAAACAATTGTATTAACTTCATCTCAGGAAAAGAAAGGGTAAGCATTACGCGTGGCTTGACAATAATCTTTCTGAAAGTTATTGTCATTTTCCTCTGAATCAGAAGGGAAGGATTTCTGAAACACAGCATTTATAGTCTCATCTAAAGAGTTGGTTGTTTCTCCTGTGGTAGTTTTAATACCAGTTGTTTCAATTTTTTTTTTCATGAATTCTCTTTTAGTGCCATATGTATAAATCTTCTTCCACACATTTTGAGCATCAATGTTCAAAAAAAATTTCCAAGAATCAGATTTTGCATCATTAAGCATTTGATTATAATCTTTTCTATATTTAAGATATTTATTTCTATATAATTATATAGAAATCTATCGCTGAAATCTACGCCTAAAGGCATTAAGCCTCTTCCTCGCACAGCCAATCTCGATAGACCACCAAGAGACATTATGCTTGCTAGTCTTCTTAATAGGCATTGAGTACAAGCATGCCTGATAAATAACAGAACCAAGTTCCTCAACAACTGTATTTAGGCAAGAGTTATTAGTGCAACCGTTAAGTCTCAAATATATGATTTGTTTATGCTTTTAATAACAATTTAAGTGTTACATAAAACCACTCATTTTTTTAATCTTCTAAATAGGTAAAGAAAATCTGTGTGTATTTAAATAAAAATTACTTAGAATTTGTTGACATTAGATATTGATTTTAAGGGAACATTATTGGAATTTTTAATTTTATAGGAGAAATAGAGATAAAAACACTCTATGTTGGAAACTTGTCTACTGATGTGACTCCAGATGATTTGAAAGCTCTGTCTCCTGATATTACGGAAGTTTTTGCACAAAAAAACTCAAAAAGCCCCAGAAGGTGAGTAGTAATAATCTTTTATGTGATGGATTTATTGTAGAGTCTTTCTGTAAAGAAATTTTGAAATTCTTCTTTTGTATTTCAAAAGTTTATGATTTAAGTAAATTAAATTTTTATTTGGAAGTGTGTGAAATAAGTTTTTTGTGGTCTATTCACTCTTTAACTTTCTAAAAGTGTTCTAAATCCTCATGAAATGTAATGATAAATTTGGCAATGTGTTAATGGAGTAATAATTCAAGTTCATAAAACTGCACCACAGGTTAAAATCTGCTAATTTATGAGTGCTTTCATTTATCTTGTTTATTAACAGACTAGAAAATTAGTACTGTTGTAGCTATGGTTCAATTTTAGGGCCAGTATTAATACGTACCTGCCAAAAAATAACGTTTTGTACATAAATGTGCTCTTTTACACGCTGATGATTCCTTTTTTTTATGTATTTTTGAAAATGTCAGTTCTTTTGACTGACTCCTTTCTCCCTATAACTCTCATTTATTGTTTTATATTCACTACAATGGAAAAGTGCATAGACAAAAATGAAACATTGCCATTAAGTTTTTAAAAAATTGAGGAAGTTTGACCTTTTTGCATAACGTATTTCATCAGCTATTTGTTCCTACTACATTATTCATCACCTCTTTGTAACTTGTACACAGTTTTGCTAAGCAAAGCCTCTTTATTATTTTTTCTCAGTACTAATTTCTTGAACTCAATTCAATTTGTGCTTTGCTCATGTTTGTATTTCCTACGCTTCATACTGCAGAACAATTTTCTGATTGTTACAATGATGTCTAATAAAAAGTAATTTGATTGTATTAACGCATCTCAAAGTAATATCTTTATGAAGTTTGTCATAATGACACATGCATTTGTTGTCATGGTGGTTAGTATATTTCCTGTCCTGTGTAGACTCCAAAGTTAGTGCAAATCAGAAATAAAGTAGCAGTTGCTTAAAATATTGTTTTTTCCAAAGACTGATCAGTCTGATTAATCAGGGCAGAAGTATTGTTTGTCTTTTCATGTAGATCCTAATACAGTCAATGGACTAAATTCATGTGACATCATAATCACATGATAATTTTAAACCACGTGTTTTTAGCCAATCAAGTTCAAAAACACATGTGACGTCATAGTCACGATAAATGCAATTATCTCTTTTCAGCAAATCAGTTCATGCACTTCGTTGTTGCCAAATTACGCTTTTTACAGAAACTTGTTTTTAAAAAATTTAATATTTGTCACTTTATTTAAAAGTACATGTAAAAAACAAGACTTTTTTCTTTAATTTTAAAATCTTTTTGCAAAAATTTCTTTTTATAACTCTTGAGCATCTTTATCCAACTATGCAATTTGAAATTTGACCTATGTTTTACAAATAGAATAAAAAGTACGAGCTACTTTATTGTCTGTTTTGAATTCAATTTCGAACACGTGTTTATATTATCATGTGACCGCCATGAATTTAATCCATTATGGCAGCCATTTTTTTTTTCAGAAAACGTTTCCACATTCAAGGACTAAAACATCTGCTGGCATTAGAGAACTGGCTGAAAAGTACATAATTATGTGCATGAAACAAAAACCCTTGTTACGTTTGTTAAGCGATCAGACAGTTGGTTAAATATTTTATTATGCCTGAGGTGACAACGTCATCTCACAACAGCAACAACATAATCATATATATACAGTTACAATAGTTCAGTTCCATTACACAGTTACAGTTATCATGACCCCCCCCCCCCTTTAAATTATTAATCACATAAAGTCATTCAAATAAGATGGTGGTTTACAAACACGGTTACTTCTTCTTTGGACATTACAATCTGACTCGTTACAGTTCTGTATATTTTGAGGATTTACAATTACTTCTGACTCAGAATTGAAAGTACTTATGTCATTAGGATCTGTTTCTGTATTAAAGGTGTGTTTGATGTTCCTATATGTTTCTATTACGTCTTAAAATTTTTCCAGACTGATTTTAAACAAAATATGACCTAGGATGTAATTTATGCTTTGAAACTATTTTAGCCAGTTCCTAAGTCTTGTTTTTAAAATTTAGTATTCTGACATTATCTTCTGGCTCAAATTCAGGTAATGGATGAACAGTTTTATCATAATGTATATTTTGAACGTTTTGCCTTTTTATTAGCTTTTCTCGAATGTTATTAAATAATTCAGCATTTAACAATTTATTCGAGATTGGTAATTTTGTTTTTAATCTACGATTAAACATCATTTGAGCTGGAGATAGGTCAAGACCTGATATTGGGGTGTTTCTATACTCCATTAAACCTACTAAATAATCTTGTCTATCTTCCCTTGCCTTTTTCATAATGCTTTTAGAAATTCCTACTGCTTTTTCAACCATTCCATTATTTGGGGAGTAATGAGGACTAATGAATGCATAATTAAAATCCCAATCATTTGCAAACTTTTTATAAATATAACTATTAAATGGTATATTATCTGATACTACAATATTTGGAACACCAAATCTAGAGAAAATTGTTTTAAGTTTAATTATTACCTCATCTGCACTCTTATTTACAAGTTCAGCAATTTCAATCCATTTTGAATAATAGTCTATTACAACTAGATAACTTGTATTACCCAAATCCATTATATCTACTCCTATCTTTTCAAAGGGTCTATAGGGAACTGTATGAGGTTTTAATGGCTCTTTACTGTTAGCTTCTTTAAAAATTTTCACATATTACACATTGTGATACTAATGTTTCTATGTCAGAGTTCATCCCTGGCCAATACATTATTTCTCTAGCTCTTTTCATACATTTCTCTATCCCAAAGTGAGCCTCATGAATTAGTTGTAGCATATCTTTTCTCAAACTATAAGGTACAATTAGTTTTTCATTGCTAAATAACAACCCTTCTTGAATATAGATGTTATTTTTAATTTTATAATATGTTTTTACACTATTGTCTACATTTTTGTAAGATTTAGGCCAGCCCTCTTTGATATATTTTAAAACTATTTGTAGTTCTGGATCTAATTCAGTTACTTTTTTAAATTGTACACGTCTCTTTTCACTCATGGGTAAATGTTTTGAAATAGTATGCACAATATTTAGCATTTCAGGATCATCCCTTACAGTTTCACTAATAAGAAATGCTCGTGATAAAGTATCAGCGAGAAACATTTGATTACCTGGTACAAAATGAAATTTCAAAATCATATTTTAATAATTTTAAAATCCTTCTTTGCATTCTAGAAGATATTTTATGCATAGGTTTCTTAATAATTGCCATTAAGGGCTTATGGTCACTCTGTACAACAACTTTACGTCCATATACAAAATTATGGTATTTCTCAAATGAGAAAACAATTGCCAATAATTCTTTCTCAATCTGTGCATAATTTTTCTCACTGTTTGTTAAACTGCGTGAGACAAATGATACCAATTGACCTTTTTGGATTAAACAGGATCTTAGCCCATCTTTTGAACTATCACATTGTATTACTATTTCATCATTAACACTAAAAACTTTTAAAATTGGAGCTTTAGCTAACAATTCTTTAATGTTTACAAAGGAAAATTCTTGTTCTTTTCCCCAATTAAATTCTACATTTTCATGAATGATTTCTCTTAATGGAGCAGTAACTTTAGATACATTGGGTATAAATTTTGAAAGAAAATTCATCATGCCCAACAATCTCCTAACTTCAGTTTTTGATTTTGGTGTTGGCATCTCAACAATTGCTTTTTATGTGATCTGGATCAGGTTTTATACCTGATTTAGATATAATTTAACCTACATATTTTACCTCAGACACCTTATATTGTAGTTTATCTGGATTAAACTTTACATTTAACAATTTGGCTCTTTCAAGAAACTCTAGACATAATTGCATCATGTGAATCCTCATCATATCCTGCAATAATGATGTCATCAAAATAAATCTCTACTCCCTCAATATCTCCAAAAAAGCTTTTGATTTCTTTTCTGAAATACCTCAGATGCAGAAACTATACCAAGTGGCATTTTGTTGAATTTGTACCTTCCAAAAGGTGTATTAAATGTACAAATTTCAGAGCTAACTTCATCTAAAGGTACATGCCAAAACCCATCTTTCAAATCTACAACTGAAAAATATTTTCTTGCCCTCTAATCTACTAATGATATCATCTGTACAAGGAATTTGATAATGTTCTCTTTTAATAATTTTGTTAAGATGTCTAGGGTTCAAACGTAATCTTAAATTTCCATTGGTTTTTCTACAATGACTAAACTTTGACCCCAATCAGTTGGCTTATTAACGTTTGACACTATTCCTTCTTTTTCTAATCTATCTAAAGTACTTTTAATTTTTGGCTGCAAAGCCAGAGGAACACGTCTTGGTGGTGAATTACTGGTACAGCATTATCTTTAATAGTAATGTGATATGGTTCATTTGGAAATTCCCCAACCCCAGTAAATACATCTTTATATTGCTTAATTAAATCCTTTTT
>BMAO01007153.1:0-45088 GCA_019973975.1 Trichonephila clavata
AAAAAATTAAATACAAAAGTCTTTTCAACCGATATGAAAATGCCCACAACTCAGTGACACTTTTGTACGTTAATTTTACAAAAAAAAAAAAATAGACTAGCCCACATAGAAAATACTCCGAATTGTCTGTCAGAGGAAAAATAAACAAATTAGAATTATACAACCTGGCTAGTCTTTAGATACAATCTGCATAGGCTTTGTCTCCAACCATGGCCTCTGTGCTGGATGACCTTGTCCTAAGGTTGTCCACTCTGCGCTCCAACCTTCTGGGTCTCCTCTTCCATCGAGTCCGTTGAAGTTGATATGCTCCTGCTGAGGCGTTGTTTTCCTTTGTGAGAACTGGAACTTGGCTGTTGTCCACTCGACGACGGCTCCGAAGATTGTATGGACAGCTCCTTTCCTGATGAGGTCTGTTGTACTTGAATCTGTGGGATGGTCCTGGAACTGCTCTTTCAGAACTATTTTCTTCCACCTTTCTATACCGCTTTCTGGAGGGACGAGACGGCATTGACGAGGAAATCTTTCTTTTTTCGCGATCTACCTGGGACTCTGGTCTCTTCTTCTTTTGCACGTTTTCCCTCCAAGAGTCTGGCCTTCCTCTTTCTCTCTTTCAGTGTATAAAGGTCTCCTTTTCCTGAAATTGCATACCCCCCCCCGAAGAAACAGCAGATTCCGTCCGTCCACGTTTTTTTTCTCACCTCCACTCCATCGCGTCTATTCGCAACTATATCTCTACTACCATTTACATTTCCTGATTTCGATCCTTTACGACAACCCCCATCACTCTCCGATTGCACCAATGTCGACTGCGCATCATCCGACCTGACTGATGTCACTGCACCATGATCACTACTAGTGTCACTTTCCGACTCGGCAACACTGTCTTCTCTTTGATGGTAAATTCTCACCTGGTCCACATTAACCGTTATTCTTTTACCAAATTTTAATATTACTAAATTATTATTATTTTTTACACTCAGAACTTTATATGGGCCCTCAAACTTTGGCATAAATTTACCTACTATTTTTTTACATTTTGAACTTAACGGGTGAGTTTGAACTAATACTAGATCATCAACTTTCACATTATTTTCACGCCTCTTTTTATTATAATATTTCGCCCACTTCTCTTGCTGACGCTTTGTATGAACTCTAGCCTCCTCAAACAACCTTTCTATGTTCCCACAAACTAAATCTGATCCATCAGTTACCATAACTAAATTCTGAAAAGGGGTGATTAAATTTCGACCTAAAAATAATTCCGCCGGTGTTTTACCCGTTGTCTCATGTACTGCTGTCCTAATCGCATAACCGAACTCTTGCAGAAATTGATCCCAGTTAGTGTGATTATCCGCGACAAAACTCGAAATCATTTTTAAAAGAGTGCGATTAACTCTTTCTGTTTGATTAGCTTGTGGACGATATACCACAGTTTTAACGTGTTTTATGTGCAATCTGCGACATACTTGCTCAAAAACTTCGGATATCATTTGGGGGCCGTTGTCGGTAATTAACTTTACAGGAGCTCCATAACGCGCAATATAATTCTCAAAAAATGCATTGGCGATTGCTTTAGCGGAAGCTTTCCTTAAGGGAACTATTTCAACCCATTTAGAAAAATTATCTGTAATTACTAAAATAAATCTATAGCGTTCTGGACTAGTTGCAGGGTATGGGCCTAACAAATCTAAAGACACGATTTCATTCGGAAAATTCGTTATTATCGGAATAATTGACCAGCTGGTAATCCGTTTTTATAATTAACTTTTTGGCATTGGTCGCAGGTTGCTACATATTTATAAATGTATTTCCTCATGTACGGGAAATAACACGCGTCTTTTAATTTTAAGTAGGTTTTCTTTTTGCCTAAATGACCTGCCATCGGCGAGTCATGAAATTCTCGCATAACATCTTTACGTAATGTTTTAGGTATAAATACCCTTAATTCACCTAGTGTGGTTGTATATTTTGCATAATATAGCAAACCGTCAACGATTTTAAAGTCATTGGACCAATTTCTGCAGATCGATTCATTAACGGAACTATCGTCCGGATTTTCCAAATACTTCATTATGTGCCCTAGTTCCGGGTCATTTCTCTGTTCCTCTCTCAACTGTTCTCTAGACGATAATACTAACGATCTAATCACCGCACAAGACACCTTTGGTTCTTCATTACTTTCTAACGGGTTTCTAGACAACATATCAGCCACTAAATTTTGCGTACCTGGGCGATGTTCCCATTCTACATTAAAATTTGCCAACTTAAGCGTCCACCTTATCATTCTAGACGACAAATTCTTTCCGTTCGTTAATTTGGTAAGTGCAGCATGGTCTGTTATCACTTTAACCGCAAGGATCCGAAATACGTGCGATATTTATTTAATGCCCATATGACAGCTAAACATTCACGTTCCGTCACACTATAATTCCTTTCTGCTCGGTTTAAAGTTCTCGAGGCAAACGCCATAGGCCTATTATTCTGTGTCAATACTGCTCCTACCCCCACGGAGCTCGCATCCGTATAGAGTTCAAAAGGCTGGGAAAAATCTGGTAATTGTAACACTGGAGCTTCTGTCAGTGCTTTCTTAATACGATCAAAGGCTTCCTGCGCTGATTTCGACCAACGGAACTTAGAGTTTTTTCGTTTTAAATTATATAAGGGTTCACACATGTCTGCGTAGTTTTTAATAAACTTTTGATACCAACCCGTCATTCCTAAAAATTTTGCTATTTGTTTTGCAGTTTTCGGAGGTTTCATTTCAATAATTGCTTTTACCTTCTCCTCATCTGTTTTAACTCCTTCTTTATTAATAACTAAACCCAAATAACGTAATTGTTCCCTCGCGAAATGACATTTCTCGCGATTCAACGTCAAACCAGCCTCCTGCAATAATCTGAATACTTCCCGTAAGTGTTTTACATGGCTTTCAAAAGATGGAGACGAAATAATAACGTCATCCATATAACAGTGGGCAAAACGCCCGAGGACTGGCCTGAGGATCATCTCTATGGCCCTTTGAAAATTTGGAGCTGCCCCCGAAAGGCCAAATGGCATGCGAGTAAATGCAAAAGTACCATTTTTTGTAACAAACGCCGTCTTATGCACATCTTTGGGGTCTACTGCCATCTGAAAGTATCCACTGCGTAAATCAAGAGATGTCATAATTTCGGTGTGCGGAATATTAGTGATCAAATCATCAATTATTGGTAGCGGATATCGCGGATATCTCGTGATCGCATTTAACTTCCTATAATCTATTGCAAACCTATAAGCTTTTGGGTCATCTAACGGCAACCCGTTTTTCTTCCGACATAAAACAACTGGAGACGCGTAGGGCGATGTTGTTGGAACTATTGTTCCATCACCCAACATTTTCTGAACATGGTAGTCGATTATACCCTGTTTGACCCTGTCATAGTGATAAGGTCTCGAAAAAACAGGAGGACTATCACCCGTGTCAATTTCATGACAAAATACATGTTTCAGACCAGGCTTAAGCGAAAACAACCCATGAAATTCCTTAAACAAAATCTGCAATTCCTGCTTTTGTTTTGAATTTAACTTAGTGTTAGATAAATCTATTTGAACCGGTTCGTCCGAAATTGCCACTTTTTCCGTTTGCGAATCCGGAATGATTAACGATTTAGACAGGAAATCCAAACTAATCTTTGCATGTGACATAAAATCAATACCTAGGATGCATGGATATTGCATCTCAGCAATCACATGAAATTTCCATAACTTCGAAAATTCTCTTATTTTAATTCTCAACTCAACTGTGCCTAAATTTCTGCATTGTGACCCTTGAGCTGTAACTACTTCAGCTAACGATTTTTTAATAGGACAGAAAGAAAAATATGACCGGTACGTTTTTTTCTGAAATAAATGACTTTTCCGCACCTGTATCCCAGAGCGCTTTTAGAAATGTATCATGCAAAAGAATCGGCACATACGGAAGTTCAACTGGTGATAATCGCAATAAATTAATTTTAATTCTATTAGGAGGATTTGACTTAACTAGCGATCGTTTACCTCCCGCAACACGATCGCTTAGAAGTTTAATTTGGCATTTCTTTGCCCTTCGCTGTTGCAATCAACATGCCTCCAATTCTGCTTTGCCAAATCATCATTAGGACCTTTCCTAACCACCATCCTACGGTTCTGATACCGGTCTGTTCTCTGATTTGGCTGATTGTAGCGATTTCCACCCTCGAATCTTTGATTTTGATAATTACGACGAGAAAAATTATTCGCACCCCTGCCTAGTCCTCTTTGATCATTTTGACTATTTCCGACCCCAGTATCTCTCCAATTTCTATTATTCCTTCTTTCCTCAGGATTCCTACTCACATCCCAACTTCGTCTAGCAAAATTATTACTCGAACCCTGGTTTTCCCTGCAGCTATGACGTTCCTCATACCGATCTACCAACTCTATCAATTGAGTTTTCGTTGTGGGGTTTCGAACTTCTAAATAATCCATTATTTGGGGTTCTAGTCGCATTACTATGTGATCAATCAATTTTAACTCATCATAATTCAAATTCAGAGTTTTATGAATTTTTAACAGCTGAAAAACAAAGTCTGACGGGGCTTGACCTCTCCGATGTTTTGATGAAAAAAACTGAGCTTCTAGCTCTGATTTATTCTGTATTACCGGAAAACTATCTGATAATTTCTTTTTAAGTGTTGCAAATGCAGTCGCTTCTTCATTTACACACTCGAACCCAATTACCTCAAACCAGTCTAACGCTCTCTCAATTAAATGACCTTTTAAATATGCACATGATAGATTCGCCGGTATTTCATAGTAGGCTATATTGTCGTCAATATTCGAGATAAACTCAGACACATTTTCTTTACCCGAAAAAAATAACTCCGGCAAAACTCTAAATCCTGCACCTGCTCTTAATTCCGGTATTTCGTTTGGGCGCCAGTGTCGTAGTCTCTCACTACCCCTATGATTATTATCTCCCCTTTGCACATTATCTAAATTTGGGTATGTTGGATTCATAATTAATAACTACGTAAATAATAAATCACTATTATTTATTAATCCTTATGATAGAAATACAAAAATATTAATCAAACTTTAAGAACAACAAATTATAGTGGAGTGAGATCAGAATTCAATTATGAACGACGGAATACTAACTGATACCACGGGGAATAACGCATACAATCAAACTACGCATTTAAATCTAATCTATAAAAATCACAGACCTGATAGCTCTTTAAGTCAAGATTCTTGATTACTTGAAGAATCTATCGAGCGGTTTCAATCCTTGATATCTTCAGTTACGTCCGAACCGAATTAATGAATCTTTTTCAATAATCTTCCTTCAGCTAACAAACTTCACTTAGTTAAACTAATCTCCTAGAATCACCTTCTTAATCAATCACGTAGTTAACTTCTCTATCAAAACACGTAGTCATCCTCATCTCTTCATTTCATTTCTCCCTTTTATATCTCTTTCGAACTCGCTAAACCCGAAACTATTTTGTTTGCATAAGTCACACTTTTAGCTCTCAGCGGGGATTGGTTAAAATAAATACAATTTAAAAGACTTTGAGAGAAGGTTAGTGAAACGCGTAAGCACCCGTCACAAACTTAGTGAAAATTCATAAAACATTCATCTAATTTTCTGCTCATATATATATACACTGCTGGCCACCGTAAGTGCCACATCAAGAAAGACAAAAGATAGCAAAACAAAATTTATTTTGTAGATAACATGTTGACCAAGTATAAAATGATTAAATTTATAGACTTCTGTGAAGTGTGGTTCCTGCCAGAATCGGTAGCCAGAGTAGCCGCCATTGCTGGAGATCACCGCTGCCACACGCCTCGGCATTGATTCAAAGAGACTTTGGATGTGTTCTTGGGGTACAGCAGACAAAGCAGCTTCCACACGTTGCCAAAGTTGATCTGGTGTGGCAGCTGGGGTTGTAATCTGGGTCAATCGTTGAGCAACCATGGACCACATGTTTTCTATCGGCGAAATATCCGGAGAGCGAGCCAGCCAGGGAAGCAATTCAATCTGGTGATTGACGAAGAACCTTTGGACAATGCGTGCCACGTGTGGTAGCGCATTATCTTGTTGAAATATGGCTGTGGTCAAGCCCTGAAGGTAAGGAAGGACAAATGGCTCCAACACCTCGGAGATGTAGCGCTGGCTGTTTAAAGTCGGTAATGCGTACCAGAGGAGCGCGAGAGTGATTTCCAATACCGCCCCATACCATAATACCCGGTGCAGGACCAGTGTGGCGGTGTATAACGCAGCTGTTCAGCATCCTCTTTCCAGGGTGTCTCCAGACTCGAATCCGACCATCGTGGTGTTGCAGACAGATGCGTGACTCGTCAGTAAAGACAACTTCACTCCATTCTCCCGTCCACATCCTTCTTTCATCGCACCATTGGCGGCGGAGACGTCTGTGGTTCTGCGTCAAGGGTAGACCAAGCAATGGACGTCTTGCGGACAGACCACTCTGCTGTAAACGGCATCGAATGGTACACGCAGACACTGAATGATGCGTTACAGACTCAATGTGCTGTGCCATGGTTCGTGATGTGACTGAGCGATCCGTCACTGCCATGCGCACAATTTACCTGTCCTCACGTGAAGTGGTGCACTGAGGTGGATGCGATCGACCACGTCGGTCCGTCGTACCCTCCTGCATCCAACGGTCACATATTCGCAACAGTTGTTTGGTTTCATCCAACACGACTACCGAATTTCCTGAAAGATAATCCACAATCTCGGTAGGCCACTATCCTTCCTCTGTCGAACTCGGATACTTGATCAAAAGTTGATCGCTGTTTTCTACGAGGCATAACTGATCGTTTTTTTTTTTGAAAAAACCACAAGAAATATACAATTGCCGAACTTGAAATCGTCGAAATCTTCAAGCTTTAAATAGCGCTTTGAGGTAGCGCCACAGGCATGCGTGATGTGTGTCTGCGCTGAAATTCTAATCATTTGCATATCTCACCTCTGCTAATGCATGTTGTAAATTTCATGTTATTTGAGTGCTTCCTTCAGGGTGTTGCATTTACGGTGGCCAGCAGTATATATATATATATATATATTATTTTTTAAAATTTCCCTTACTATGCTTATTATTCTTATGTTTTGCATCAATGTATTCATATGAATTACCCTTATAGTCAGTAACAATTTACTCTCCTTGTGATACATATTATTTTTTCTACTTACCTCTCTTATCCTCTAATTTTTTTACTATCTTTTCAAGTTCAAAGCAAAATTTCATAGTAATTCGTAGCTTATTTTTTTCTCTTTTTTAGAGACAGACGAGCACGCATTCCCCTGCTAATGGTATGCAATTAACTAATTCTCAGCTGTTTTGAACTTTAAGATAGAAGAAGAAGAATTCAAATTTCTTTGAATTGATCTCGGAAATATTCCATTGAATTTCTTTTGGCCTCTTAAGAATTCTTTTTAATGCTGTTGAAAAGCACCGAATAGAGGGCGCTGCTCTGTAACGCGAAACTTTAGTTTTTTTTATGTGGTAGTTCAGTGGCAGGTGAGCTACCGCTGGGTACAATTGTAATCTGTAATTGAAGGGTCGGTTGCCCTAATAATACAACCTAAGTTTTAATCATACATGTTTAATGTTCGAGTCGTCCCACAATAAAAGTTTTTAAATTACAAAAAGTTTGTCTTCAACTAAATTCACTAGATGTATTAAATGCTTTTATGGAAAAAAGATACATTTTGAATGCATGTTCTTACACACTGAAATCCATTCTTACATTGTTAAAAAGAACAAAACATTAACCCTTTAGTGGACCTTGGGAAGATTATTTCCCATCTATATGATATTGCAAAATACACCTGTCGGAAGCGCAAAATCCACTATAATATATTGGCCTTGCTATTATAACGATTTGAATACTAATTCATATACTAAGCTTTTATTTTCTTATTGACCTTGCCATCATAAATAGTTTCATACTGTGGCAAGTGAATAAAAGAAACAGAAGTTTAGACCAGCTAACATTCTGTACAGCATTAGCCCGTCAGCTAATAGACGTATATTCCTCAAGAAAAAAGAAAGGACGTCCTGCTACCTTCAAAGTAAAGAAGTGTGTAGTTCCGGATGATGTGCGCTTAGCCAGTGTGAGAAATCATATGCCAAAGATGGTTTCCAACTATAGACGATGTAGGTAATGTAGCAAAAAGGGAGAAGAAAAAAAAAGTGAACCCACTACATGCGTGTAGAATGTGATGTCCCCTTGTGCATTGCAAAGTGCTACTCATCTTTTCATAGCAAGTAATAACCAAAAAATTTAATTTTCTTTATGACGGTGAATGGTCCCTTGGGAAGTATTCTTCCCACTCTAAAATTTAAATGTAAACATAAACTTCGGCAAAGAAAAATGTATTTCCTTAAATGCTATTGTTTAATTGTTAATAAAACATAAAAAAAAAACTGTGAGAAATTCAAAAGAGAAATAAATTGTCCATGAAAGGGTTAAAAATCTTAATTGAACAATCATGCACAACAAAACAAACAAAAATTTTATAATGAATATTTATAAAATGAGACAAAATTACAGTAACAGTTTAATAATAAATTATTTCGAAATAGTTTATAAGCATTATTTTTCAATATAAAATACAGTGAAATTTCATTAGTGAACAAATAATGTCAAGTAATTCGCAATTTTACCCGTTGAAACGTGTCAAGCAGTTTAGTGTAGGCGTTATTTTACAGCAAATCGATAATCTTAAATCTTCATCCGCTTGGCACCCTCCGGCAGTTCTACCGTAAATGATCCAACTAGAAGTAAATATCTGTCATTAAATGTAGGACAGGAAGAAATCGGGACAAGAAGGACTGCGCACTTTAGAACAAAGTACTCAGCAAACAATCTTCGCCATGTTTAAGGATATTGAAACTTGCTTTCTCTCTCTCTCTCTCACTGCTGTATTTATTAAGAAGAAAATTAAATGATAAGTTTAAATTAAAGTTGAGTTGATATAATTTGAAGTATTGAAAGGATTTCATGGGAATACGAAAGAATGATACTTGAATAATTTGAAAGGGTGTAATTGTTTGACATTCAATATTTGTAAGAAAGTATATATTAATAATGTTGTTAAAGAATATATTATAATAAATGATGTTAAAGAATATATTAATAATTGTTATCTAATATTACTTTAGTTTAGATTAAAGGAAAATTTAAATCATGCTGTTCTATTATGGACTCAATTTAAAATATTAATGAATCCTAAGGAACTGTTTTGAGACAGCTAACACATTTAATTTGACTGTGCTTTTCAATTATTGCCCTACTATAATGCTCAAGGCTTTGTCTTAAAGTTATGCGAATTTATGAGTACTTCTTTCTGTTTGTTTTATATTGGAAACTAATTCATAAACTACAAGGATAAAAAAAAATCTCAGATTTTTCAAAATTTAATTCTATAATTAATTTGTGAATATTTTTTTCACAGGGGCTGCATTTTAGCAACTCAGCCTTTGAAGCACGGCAAGTCCCCAAATGTGAGGGCCATTTCATGGTGGTACCCTCTAGTAGCGGCCTCGTAGCCGAATTTGGACGCTCACAAATTAATTTAATTCAAGCTCTAGTCGGATGCTTATTAATCTGCGATTTCAATTTTGCCAAGAGTACAAGAGACAAATTGATACTCAAAGGATCTTCTACATGCCACAAAATCATATGACATGAGCGCTTACGATCTCCGCATCCAGAAAATCTATCGACTCAAGCCGGGATCGAACTCGCAACCTAAGATTTATGAAGCGAGCACGCTACCTCTGCGCCACCGGAGCCAACAATTTGAGAATATTAGATCACAACAAAGATTGCATTTTAAAATATTCGTTCATCTAATTATAACTTCTTGAATACCGTCTATTAACAATAATAATAGTTTTACACAAAGAAAGGATTTATTTTCAACCCCTGTACCATACCATAGTTTAGAGTTACTGATTCAACATTTTTTGGAGTTAAAAATCTGGTCTCTGTGTTTAAAACTGTGTAAATTCAAAGTTCCAATGTTGAGTGGTAGGCGGAAAATAACAATAAAGTCGAATGAAACATATAGTATGTTTTATTGCAACAGGAAGTTCCCACGCCCGACCTGCTTGTTGAATACGATTTGGTTGGCATTCTCTATTTCATCTATCATAGCTTTTAATTTCTGTGGATAGTAAGGCATCAGCGCTTGCTGCCCTGCAATGCTATTCCAATTACAGCTCCTTTTAAATCGGCTGAGCCAACTATTACTAGCTTTAAACTCTTCCTCTTTAGCCGTCTCTCTGGCATCCTCTTTTAATCTCTCAAAAATCAGCTTAGCTTGAGAGTACGCCGTATTCTGATCAACAGGACATTTTTTCACACTTACTTGTTTATCACACCATAATTTTAACATAGTTTCCATTTCAGCGATAGTACCGAGACGTTTACGAAAGATGGTTGAATTTAAAAACTGGGAATTTTTCTCAATGACAAAAATATTTTCTTAACTTTTTATAATTGTTTTGACAGAGTCGAATCTTTTAAATTTCTTTGCTAATTCACAATTTTTTATACTTTTTTTATCGATGTATTTAATAATGTTAAGTTTATAATCCAATGATAAAGTTTTTTTTTCTTGTTTGGTGCAGAAAAATCAGTTCTATTTCGTTTGGATGACATAGCTACCCCTCAATTTGCGTACCTATAGCAAAAGTGTTATGCCAATTATAACATGTAATAACAAACACAGATTTCGTTGATAAGAAGTAAATAACACAAAATAAATCATTATGGCTAAGCGTTGACTCCGCGCGACATGTCCGAACATGTACATTAGCTGAACAGGAAGCGGGGCGGATTAATCGTGTTGTGTAGCGCTCAAACAAAAGACGAATCGACGAGATTTCAAAATCACGTAACTCCGGGTTCGTGTAAGTCGGGGTTCGTTCGGGACGAGCGAAGGAAGAGGGAGGGCGCAATTTAAACTATCATATTTCAATTAACATTTTTTATACTATTTAAATAATATTTTACACAGAATAACAATTTTTTATTCCTTCAGAAACTAAAAACTATCGAAGCAATTTTTATTCCCTTGTTTTGATGTAAAAACAACCATTGTCAAAATATAGCATACTGTTGGAAATTAAACTTTCGAACTTCGTGTTGAAATTTCCGTACGAATAATAGCGTAAGAGCTTCATTCTAAATTTACAAGCTTCCATTAATAATTAACTTACATTACTTGTTATATTACTTGTTCTTTCATATAAAAGACATTTCAACACTTTTTGTATTAACCTCTTCCCGGCTTTCCAGAGCTGAGCTCGGGCAGGCGAAATATGCCATTCTGGTTCATCCCAAGTGCAGCTCGGGCATTGTGAAAATATACACCGCGCAATCGGTTTTTCTCGAATTATTTCACATGGGCTTTATATATGGTTTCTTATAATTAAAAAGTACCTTTTCGGTGAAATTATCTGCTAAAAGAGGAAGTTTTTCTGCTGAGCAACCCCCATTTGTCTGAAACATACTTTGTTGACTACATTCTCCCAACTGAGATGAAAATTGATCCAACCCGACAGTGTATTTTTTGCTGGTCAAAAAGAGAAAGTTAAGCGATAAAGGTAAGACGAGAGAGAAACAAGATTCTACTGTCCAGATTACGATGTTGGGTTATGTGCAATACCGTGTTTTCGAATTTATCATACATGATCGAGTTTTGATTAATAATTTCATAGCCATTTATGTAAATTCAAAAGATCTAAATAAAATTTGTAATTCAAGATAAAAGCTAGGTATTCTAAGCTTTATATTATAGTTAGTGAGAATTGACTCCAAAATCTAATGATTTCTGCCATACATAAAGCCAACTTTACTGGTAAATTTTACTCATTTACTTAAATAGATTTTTTTTACATTAATTTTTCGGAAATTTTGAATGCAAATTGTGTGTACTATTAATTAAAAAAATATGCATGTGTGTTTGAAAATAAGTATCAAAAACTTTGACATTTTTTTTATCCATAATACAGAAATAAAATGAACTAGAAATTTTTAGTTTGTTTAATACATTTTACGAAAAATATGCTAAAATTAAGAGGATGAAAATAAATTATAACTAAAATGGGAAAAAATTGATAAAATGTTTCAAAAAATAACATAAACGGGGCCCATTCTGTACCAAGAAATTTATGAAAAAATTTTCAATTCTGATGTGTTGCTATGTTATTCATTTATAAAATGGTCTTCAGGATAAGAGATATTTTAATTTTTACAAAAACTAGAGCACTTTATCTCAGTTATTATATGGAATTGCTTAAAATAACAGTGATTATACTAACATAAGGACTGTAAATTTTGTAGTAAAACAGTGATTGATAACTATGAAGGTTAAAACACTTCTTCTATTATACCGAACATACACAAAAAATTTCATTTAATTATTTCCAAAATTTTTTAACAATCTCTGTCCCCATTTGAGCATTTTCCAAAAAAACATATTTCGAGTAAAACACGTTTTAAAGTATGACATCTTGCTTACAGTAATGGCATCTGCTTTAACTAAAACACTTGTAGTTTTTGTTCTAGAGAACGGAAAATAATAAATTTGGTATTTTTATGAAGCTAATAGGATAGTCTATAAAATAAAGTCATAAAAAATGGTCAATTTTTGGCAAAATTCACAATTTTAGGGTAGTCGGATACCTTAAACGAGTCATAAAATATGGAATTTATTTTTGTATCTTCTATTAGAGAATAAAGTGTATCTTCTGTCTATTTATGAGTTCTCCGAAACTCATGTTTGCAAGTAAGTAAATGGTGTTAGAAATCATTTTGAGAAGCATATTCCTATAGTGGCAATCATAACAATACATGAGACTGCTATAGAGCTAATTCTGATATTTCTCTCTATTGATTCTCAAAAACTTTGTAAAGGGGGGGGGGGTAAAAGTACAAAAATAATTGCCTTAAACCAGACTGTTGTTTGAATGAAGAGTATGGAAATGCAGGTGAAATTTTTTCAATAGACCATTATGAAAGAAAAAGAAGAGAACAATATACTCACTTTTTTAATTTATACAATTTTTTTAAGTAATTCACACAGAGTATCCCGCAATTCAACGTCAAGCGTGCTTGGGATGAAAGAAGAGGTGATATCAGTTATGGGATAAATAAAAAAAATCTCGATCACTTGGTTAAGCGATGATTAGCATACTTTTGAAAATGGAGAAATGCCACAAACTCCATCACACATCATTAGGTACTATTACCACAAACTTCACAATCCTTTTTTTCACTAGCGTAATGTTGCATGACGAGTTATTGATCACAATCACAATTGGAGTAAAAAACTTTGTTAGTTTAGTTAAAATGAACGTAGTTTGCTTGAATCGTGGCTTGAGAAAATGACGTCACCTAGTTTTGACTCTCCATAAAGAGAAACATATTAGGCAAGTTACCTCAAAAGATGACTCATTTAGTTAATATTTCAAAATGGTATCACACTTGCTACTTTTCTATCCATAGCAATTATTGACAGATTTTTTTAAACAAAATAACATCATTTTAAAAATATTAATCTTAAGAGTGTAACTCAAATTAAGCAATAAATTTAAAAATGTAGCGAAAACAATTTTGTAATACTTTCCCGCGAATTAAATTTTCGAAATGTTTGCCTTCTAACTTCTACTTTTAGACCAGTAATCAAGCTGCGACAAAGGGTTGCTGAAGCAGTGAAAGAAATAAGTTTAGTTAGTTACTCACGACTCATCAAGCGATCTCTTCTTAAAAGATGTAGAGCCTACATTTGTATAGAAGGCTAACACTTCGAACATTTAATTCATTAAAATATTTCAAAAATGTTTTCCGTTTTATTTTCAAATTTATCATTTAGTTTGAGTTACGCACTTAAGATTGAGTTTTTGAAATTAAGTCATTTTGGTGAAAAAATTTGGCAATAATTGTTGTGGTGAGAAAAGTAGCTAGTTTTGTATCATTTTGGAATTTTAACTATGTGGGCCATCTTTTGATTAACTTGCCTAAGGTAGTATGTAATATTTTGCATTTTGTGGAGGTGTCTTTAATTTCTCGTTGAGCCAAACTGCATTAATTTTAACTAAACCAACAAAGACATTTGTTCCCTTTGTGCTTTTGATTAATAACACAGCTATGTAAGATTAAGTTAGTGAAAAATCCCTGTAAAGTGAAATTTGGGGTCACAGAATCTAATGATGCGGTGTAGGAGGACAACAAGGGTTATTTTAAAATGATGATGTTCTGCAAATAAAAAAAGGTCTTTATAAATTTTATGGATATAAAGGAACAACCGTCGTTCCATTTTGGGATTTTAACTAATCTTTTTATTGAGAGTCAAATTAGGCAACATCATTTTCTCAAACCGCGACTCAACCAAACAAGGTTTATTTTAACTAAAACAGCTAATTTTTTGCTCCTCTTGTAAATGTGATTAATAGCATGATTATACGTGAGTGAAAAGGTCACTGCGAAATTTTGACATTTGAGGTAACAGTACCTAATGATACGATGAAGGGTGTCAATTTTCAAAAATTTGCTAATCATTGCTTTACCAAGTGATCGGGATATATTTTTTCCAAAACGGGTATGATACCTCCTTTTTCACTCCGTACTCATTTGACTTTGAGTTACGGGACACCCTGTAAAGGGAGAAATCTGAAGAGCCGTAACCGTCTATGCAAAGAGCTGAATGAGTTTTACGAACCGCGATTTGCCGAAACCCTGGGAAAGAACTTACCTTTCAGTAATCGATGACGTTAACTCTGTTAGAGTAGCCATGTACGGTGATGAATTTTTGCTCTATATTATAATCTTAAAAAGACGCACAGTTATTCAATAGTCATCTAGTTCTCTACAAGGTCTTCGAGAGTTCGAGGATTAAGCCGTTATTAAAAGTGTCTCTAAAGATACTGTAACGCCGACGACGAGATTAATAGTAACAACTAGCAACTGTTAGTGTTGTTTTATAGCAAAAATGTTAAAATCGTGACCCATGAGCCTTAATGTGATTTATATGAAAAGTTTTTGAGGCCCAATTAATATAAAGATATGTAACAATAGTTTCAATAGAAATTTCATACTCATTTTATATATATTATAACTAAAAACAAAATAGATATTCTGACTCATAACTAAAAACTGAATAATTAATTGTTATAATATGAATTAATAATTCTATAGTGCTGAAGTACCACTGAATTAGGGATAACAAGTGTTACGCAAATTGTGTAGCGCTGCGCATCATTTATGTGCAAGTGAGGTCACTGTGGTAACTGCATATACAGCGCGTACTGTGGTTGCTCTAAATTAGTTGTTGGAATTGCCAGTATGGATATAAACTGCTTAATTTAAACGCCTTTGATCACGGATAAATCGTAGGTGTGCGACGCATGGGATATTCGATTTCCGAAATGGTCAGAAAGCTAGGATTTTCAAGGTCGACAGTGTTAAGAGTATACCAAGAATGCATGGGTGGTGGACAAAAACTAGCGATCGTGCAAACTGCAAAAGACAATTAGCCTTGACAAGGCGTAGTGAGAGACGGCTTTGGCATATTGTACGTTGCCAGCGGAGTCAAATATTAGCTAAAATTACCACCCAGTTGAATGACGGTGCCAGTTGTACAGTCAGTAAATGAACTGTGCAACGCTTGCTTCACCGTATGGGTTTTGGGAACCGTCGACCAACGAGAGTACCATTGCTTAATGCTCGCCAATGGGCTGCACGTCTTGCCTGGGCAAGAGAGCATAGAGACTGGATTGTAGAAGACTGGAAACGAGTAGCATGGAGTGATGAGTCTCTATTCCGACTACTTAACGCCAACGGGAGGCAGAGAATATGGCGTCCGGCTCATGAAGCCATGGATTCTGCATGCCAGGTTGGAACTGTATAAGGGAATGATGGCTCAATCATGGTCTAAGGTGTTTTTTCGTGGCACTGTTTGGGATCTTTATTGCATGTACCAACCTCCCTCAATGAAATTCGGTACGTAGAGTTGCTGGGTGATCACCTCCATCTGTTTATGAAGTACTGATCTCTCGGTAATAGAGTTTTCCAGCAAGACAACTGTACCTTTCACAAGGCCCGGTTAGCTACTGGCTGGTTGGATGAACATTCCTCTGACTTTTTTGTCATAAATGGGACTCCTGGAAGCCCAGATTTAAATCCTACTGAGCATCTTTGAGATGTTTTGGAACAAAGCGTGAAAGACCACCATACATCACCAACGAAGCTTACTAAATTAGGGACAGTTTTAGCCAATATTTGGCAAGTCATTCCCGTGAAACGTTTCCAGAAACTTGTTAAATCTACACCTCGTCGTGTGGCAGCCGTTATCAAGGCCAGAGGAGGTCCAACTCGTTACTAGATAGGTATCCCTAATTCAGTAGCTTTTCCGTGTAAATTGCAATTATAGTTAGATTACTATAGTACTTAGGTACTATCACAACCATACTGGCGACATTGAATGAAGCCGCACGAATTTCAGAAACGGAATGCGGTGACGGGAATATGGAGCACGTAATCGAAAAATAATAAGTAAATAATAATCAGTAAAAGAAAAAAAAATTATTTAATTAACTTTTTAAGTTTTATTATTATTATTATTGATTCATGTTATAGTATTATATATAATTATACTACTACTACTACTACTAATTATATACATATTTTTTATTAATTTTATTATTTAAGAATTTGGTAAATACCAGATTTGCCTTTTAGTATCCGAGCTCACCATATCAACAAACGGTTAGGCTTAGATTGGCGGGAAGTATAGAGAAATACGAAACGAAGCACAGGTTTACCGATTCAGCTCCAACGACACGAGCGAAATGTGGGTTATTAATTTAGCCATCTTGAAAGTTGGCATGGCTGCGATGATACGTACGTACATAGTTATTTTTTATGCTCTTTCTTGCATCGAAATAATTTTTTAATTATCTTTGCGGACTACATTATATTTAACAGGATTTGAAAACAATTCGGCAATTTTATTTATTGTACTAAAAATGTGTTTCTAAAATTAAAATGCATTTTTAATTAAATAAATACTTACCAAATTTTTTTTTTTAAATCCTTAAATTAAAAACTTTTTGCGTAAATTGTACCATGTCTCCTTAAAAATGAAAGCATATTTATTGGCATAATACAAAATAAAAGTAAATTAGTTCTGAATTGAGAAATTACGGAATACACTAAGAAGGCGAGTTCTGAAATGTCCAAATAATGTATCACATTTTAACATAAAGACTAAACTTACATTTTTGAAAATATTTTATTATACATTCAAACAAACAACACAATAAATCGTTTCATACTTTAGCAAAAATAACACATGATTACATTTTTTTTTGCTTGATCTTTAGATACAACTGAATTTTAAAGAGTTTCCAAATTCCTTTAGGATAGCAAAGGAGCTGAGAAACTCACACAAATGTAAGTGCGTAGTAACCTGATATGTAACAATCACCATACACATTAGAAGAAAGGAGAAAATGATGAAGAAAAAGTGTCCGAAGTGACACAACGAAAAAGCAATAATAAAACCATTTTTTATTACATGTACATATAGAAATCTAAGTATCTAATAATGGAAATATTTAATTATATACCTTAAATAAACACATATATTTTTTTAATAAATTAAAAATTTCGTCATTTCAATAATAAACTAAATCAAATGGTAGTAACGGTGGAAATGGTTAGAAAAGAACATCAATGCAAGTTGAACAAACATGAAGCGCAAACACATGATGATGTAAATTTTACTTATATACATTGAATCAACATATTTTACAATCAAACATTGATAGAGATCGATTGCTGCATTTATAAGTATTTGTCATTTCTCCCCTTTGCGATATATAACTCACACGTCTCAATACATAACATATGAATGAATATTAAGCATTGTATTATGAAATCTTAGAAACATGAACAAAAGAAATGTAACAAGCAAAGCTCATAACACTTTTACTAGTAACACTTATAAACCCTTTGTGGTCGTATGTTTGAATTTGGAATTTTCTGTCACATTAAAAAAAAATTCAGTTAATGTGTAACAAACCTTTTTTTATTTTTGGAACTGATTCAAGATAACAAATCTGAGATATTTCAACTGAGAGCTATATTTCAACTTCCATATCCGCTAATATACGAGTAAAGTCAGAAATCAAGTCCGATTTAGTGAGAGTATGCCTCTTACTTCAAAAATAGGACTTTCAGGAATTTATAAATAATTTTTTTAATCATTGATGTAAATGTAACGAAAATTGATAAATTTTAAATGTCTATATCTTTGAAACAAACTGGAAGGCAATGGGAAAAAAAGATTAAGTATTTTTGAAATAACAATTAAATTTTCCATCAAATTAGAGTTTTTAAGTAAAAATCAATGCTAATTACGATATTTTTCCAAAAAAATTGTTCCATATTTTAAGTAGTGATGCTTAAGCCTTTTTGAAAATATTCCTGATATACTTCATATGAAGAGTGATTATATAGAAAATATGACTAGGTAAAAGCTATTTTTTTTTCGGTTATTCGGATAAAAATAATTCATAATCAAAGGGAATTAGTTTATAACGCGGTCGCCATCAAGAAAAATTATGTTAAGAAATAAAGCGGCATCTTATTTTAACCTTTTGCTAAAAATTCTATGCGAGAAATAATTGCCTGCGTATTTGCTTTGATATTATGAACCTGCTGTTATAAAAAGCTTTATTTTAAAAGCAGAAAACATTATTTTTTTCATTAATTACATTTAATATTTTCACAGCAGAACTTATAAATATATTTCTCAAATACCAACTAATTATTTCTGCAACTGTTAAAATATTACTTGATTATTTTTTAATGGACTGAATTTTAGCAGTTAAGCCTTTGCAGACACGGCAAATCCCCACGTGTGAGAGACATTTCATAGGCGGCATCATCTAATGGAGACTCCCGCTACCAAACTTTTGGCGCTTGAATTTATTCAATTCAGGTTCTAGTCGGATGCTAAATATTTCGGTAATTTAAGTTTTCCGGGAGTCCCAGAGCCAAATTGGTACTCAAGGGATCTTTTACATGCCCCACAATCATATGACATAGGTGCCTATGGTTTTTGCATTCAGAAAATCTATCGACTGTTCCCGGGATCAAACCCTCAATCTTGGGTTTACGAGGTGGGAACACTATAACTAAGCTACCAAGCCGACATATCACTTAATTATTCGATTTGGGGATTCAATATAAGTTTTATGTGAAGCAATTTTTATGAGAAATATTTGAAAAAGATATAAAAAAAATACCACATAAATATTTCAATGAATCCAACTTTGCGTCTTCTCATGGAAAATACCCTCAATACTTGAAATAATCATCAGAATTGAATTTAAAAAAATTACGAATCAATCTGTAAGAAACTTCTTAGTATTTGTTGCAAAGAATAGATATATGGAAGCCTAAAAATTTAGAATAACACTTGTGTTACAAAAACTTTTATAAACAATGTATGTATGATTAAACGATTATGTATAGCAATAAATACCCTAAATGAAAATAATATTTATGATTTCATAGAGCATATATATATTTATACAACTCTCTAGAAACTTGCATCTTACGACCACAAAGAGTAAATGCACATGAAGCTGCGAAAAAAAAAAGCTTTAAAAAACAAAAAGCATGTAGCACACTTATGAATAAGCAGTATAGTATTTTCACGTATAAAATGTACTGATGTTGTACTCAATTGTTCATGTAACAAGTGCATAACAGTGAGAGAAGTAAAGTATTGTGCTAATTTAAGTTCAACATGCAAGTACATAGTATATCCACCATTTTAAACTTCCTTTGAATAGGAGTACTTTTGAAAAGTGCATAAGTAGAAGCAAAAAGTGTATTTTAGAAAATTTGTTTGGAATTTATGAAATATTTCGAGTAATTAAATAGTAATGTGACAGAGTTGGCAACTGCTTCCACAATACAATTGTCATTTTTTAAAGTTTTTGAATGCTTCCCGGTCTTGAATAGAAGTCTTGTTACGCACTCTATGTGTTATTTACCGTTTTTTTTTTAAATATATAACTTAGCTCAATGAAATTGCACTATTTCAAGTTTTGAAGCAGTCTGGAAAAATAAAATATAGCTGTATCAGAAAGCGACATCGTATCTTTACAAAAGGCCATGGGATTATTTAAAAAGATCCGATAAATTAAAAGAAAAAAAAATAATGACTAAAGACTGGTAATCATATATAGAAGGAACGAAGAGTGTCCACTAGTCATGTAATGTCCATAAAAAATATCCAAATAAATAATAATTTTTCCAATTCATATTCCATTGAATACTTCAAATGTGCGTACTTGCAAGTATTATTTAAAATTTCTCATTTATTAAATGCATTTATGCACTATTATTTAATGTGTTGAAAAATTCAGGTATTACTGTAAAATTTCCTCTAGAGCTAACTATTTACAATAAACACTAGCGAGTTTCCCCTTTGAGATTTTAAATGCGTACATCATAACTCGGCATATCAAAAGAGATTAATAGCCTTCACTTGTATATCTAAAAGTTTTAAACAACGAAAAAAGGTAAAAACATATAGAATACACCATCATCCGCGTCGTATAAGTGTAAAAAAACTATTTCTTCACACTTTTGGGATACATTGATTTTTTTATCTGGTTCTCTTGGCTTTTAGTGTTTAAATTATAGAAATATTCATGCATTTAAAAAAAACTTGAATGCCCCAAAATCTCAAATAACGTTTCTTTTAATGCTGTTTTATTTCATAAAACATTGCTATATAGTTGTTAATTTTCTTTTTCACAAGGGGTTGCTGTTTATCTCTATACAATGGAATATAAATACAGTATTAGTTTTATTCCTATGATTGCTCCATATTTACTTCATTTCTTTAGTCCTTTTTTATAGGATTCTATCCCCTTACAAAGTTATCCCGAAAATGCCATAATTATTTCCCGCGAACTGTATTATACTGCAATGTAATTTCATTGAGCTGAAGTAGATATGTTACGGTCAATGTGTTTAATCGTTTTTTTTTTAATATTAGTCGATTATTATTAATAGTAACGGACATTTGTTATTAATAAATGCTGTGATTATTAATAATAACCTGTTTCGGACAACCGTGACATATATAATTCTTATAAATTGCATGACATAATTTTTCCTCATTTGATATTCGTTTAATAAACTTTTCTCTTAGCTTTTATGACAAATATTTAAATTTATAAAATTAGTCACTTAAGTTTTATTACTTTACGAAAAACTGCTCTCAAAGGATTTGAAAAAATATTTCAAAATTCGGATCATTCGTTGTGATAATTGTAGGCAATAAACAAAAGAAGTTAAACTCGCCTTAAATATATGACTGTCTTTATATTTTATGCCCATATACAAAACGTAGAAGTAAATTTTATGTATGCATAATTGATTATATATAGTCATTTTACAAATTCTATTATTTTACAAAATCATTCAGTACGAAAATCAAATGAATAATGTTGAATTGTTTTAACCATTGATATAACAATTAAATGTAATAGTTATTGAGCATATCGAACTATAATACAGTAGTCAATAGCTTTAGGTTAATAAGGATGACCAAGACTCTCCGACCGCTATTGACCACTCGGCTTTTGAAAGCTGCCCATTAGCAAATAACCTTGAAAAGAGATTTCTACATCACTCTGTGCTATATTCAAGCTCTTTTTTCATACTAATTTTCAATCCTATTCGTAGTCATTAGCTGACATATTTTTACCAATCAAGTCATTCTCCAAGGATTAAAGTTTGGTCATCCCTATAGAAAAACATTCTACTCTATCAAGTTCCTTAAGAATAGTAATTCAGTTTATTAAAGATGTAATTTCTATTCCAAAGTAATCCACAATTTCGAAAGATAATATTTCATCATCAATTTACAGTAAAAACAGTAAGATTCTGTCATGCACAGGTTCAACAAGCAACTAAACAAAAAAGAGCGCTATTTGCAATTATGAACTCGTATCGTTTGCATAGTTCCTAGAATTCAAGGACTCTAAATAAGGAATTAAGTTCTGGCATGCATTTTCACGTTGCATGCATTTATATAGATACAAAACTTTTATTCGGACTCACTCACATGAAAGAGCAAATAACACTGCAAAATCTCTCATTCATAATGTCAAGTTAAAGCAAAGTAATAATTTAATGTTTTAAGGCTACACAGTACTTTCTTTTTTCAAAAGAAATTGCAGACACAATAATATTAAAAGTAATTAATAAACTTTTATTTCACTATTAAATTGATTCTCAAAAAGAGTCAGTTTGGCAAGTCATTATTTTTTAAAAGCTTATAAATTTGGAACTTTTTTAAAACTGTTGTACAGTACTCAATTTTTAATATTTTTTTAGCTATCTCAAGTGATTTGTATTATTTGGAACACACAAAAGTTAGAATCGAAATAAAATAGGTTTCTTTGTTGAATTTTTATGGAAAAATTCAATTTTTAAGAGAAAAATAAAGAATTTGGAACAAATAAAAATCTAAGAAAAACGGATTTAAAGTATGGAAAGGCATAGGTCTTACAAACAAGTTTGTAACCTAAGTTACAAACAAATTTCTCAACCAGATATTGCAGCCACCAACAAGTTTAGGTATTTATAGATGTTCATATTTTAGGTATTTTGTAGGTACTGTGTAGTCTTAACTGTAGACAATGCATGAGTAGGATTATTAAGGCACCTATTTTTAATAAGTATACTGAAGAGTGACAAGGCATTTAACCAATTATTGTAATTAGATTACAACTTGAACATTTTTAATGGCTGTAAAGCTGCTTTTGTGGTATTGATTTCTTTAAGAAATTAAAAGATCATATTCAAGAAATTTAAATCAATTTTTCTTCAGAACTAATATTTTTTTTTACAGATTTGGTTTTTGAAGCAATATAGGAATCAAACTTTCCCTATTTTTTCTATATATAGCAGCATAAAATTAAATCTGAAGGCATATACTCTATTTGGGACCTTTGTTTGCGTTTTTCGCACTCGAATTTGATATACTTCTTAAATTGGAACAAGAGGATAATGAATTCTTACACCTCTTTCAATTATCTCTTTGCTTTCTGAGAAAGTTAACCAATCAAATTTGATCCAAAAACAACATAAATCGAAAAGAAAATATTTGCATTGCAATAAAATCCTGTGAACACTTTTAACCCTTTATCTACCGACAGTACTTGGAAGTACCACTCACTTTATAATTGCATAGAATAACCATTTTTACGAATATTTTGACGATACTTAGCAGGAATATTCTTTTAAATCCCCTCTTCCAAGATATATAGAAACACGGGTTCTTATGATGTGCATTTTAGCGGGGAAGGTGAATAGTTTTTGAGCAGAAGTTACGTTTTCAGCTGACATTTTGATCGGATTGTAAGAATTGTCATTTTTATTCCGAAAAAATAGTTAATGTCAAAAGGTAAGGGTTTTATTTTTTTCTGTATGTTAATGAGACCTCAGAAAACGATTTGATTATTTATTTTAAGTGAACAATGTATATAATTAATTTTACAGCTGCATATAACTAATTAATGAGCTTTAATGGATTAAATTTCCCAAAGTTGAGTATTTTGTTTATGTATATCCCTTAATTTTCAATGCAGTGATTCAAAAAAAAAATATTGCATGGAAAAAACTGCAGTAAATCATAATGCGGTAGATAAAGGGTTAAATTAAACATCAAAATAGAATGCAACTATTAGTAAGGTAAATAAATATATTATTTATTTACGAAGGAAGGATTTATTAACTGTAAGTGTCTTTCAACTAATAGTTGTGATGAAAAGTTAAATATAGTGCAATATTCCTTTGATGAATAAAAGATGGATGGCAACAAAATTTTAATTATGAAATGTAATTAAATTTTTTTAATGTAAGAAAATATATTTCAAGTTGTGATTAATTTTGAAGATTATGTATCAAATTCAAATTTCAGCAATATAATTTTTAGATAAATGATTTACGTTCTAATTTTATAGTAATTAAAACAATTTTTATATGACTTTTTTTACCCTTTTTAGAAACACGATAACTCTTTCAATTTCATTAAGTTACAACTTATTGTGTAATATAACTTGCATTTAAAATAATATTTCCTGAATTATTTTTTTAAAACATTTTTCATTAATCTTTTTAATATTAATCCCAACAATCAGGTATACTAAGCAACAGCCTTCACGTATCATTTTATCAGAAAGGTTTAATTTGTTTTTATCTTAAACTGCATCATAGTACATTTTACTTAATATAAGATAATTATTTAAGTAACATATAAATTAAAATCTTTAAAAGAAAATAATACCTTTTTGTATGAAATAATATATTCTCTCTATAAAAATGTTTCTATAATGTTTTACACTTTAGCTTTAAATTTATTTTTTTAAAATCTAACATGAACTAATTGTAGTCTAGTTTTGCAAAAAGAAGAAGATAAATGAAAAGTTATAATTAACTAATCCCTAATAAAATCTCAGTCAAGAAAATTCCCAATCAGTGAGTCCTCTCTTTATCAAGAATAACTATATACATATATATATATAGTTAAACTTATATATATATATATATATGCATATATTAATTCTAACTCTTCTCAGAATTCTTATAAAAATAGGTACCTTAGCGGCATACTTCAATAATCACATAATCTAATTATGACTCATTTCTTTTGTCAAGTCACTACATATATTCACACATCAATATAATTGGAAAAACCAAAAAAATCTCAATATCATAAAAGAGTAAAATGGTGGATGAGAGAGAAAGTTATATATATATATATATATATTTAGATATAGATATACATAAATACAAACATATATTCAACGAACCCTTTGTAGTTCCCGCATCATTTTTTGCAGTGAATACGGATACCATTTCCTTCTCTGCCACCATATACATTATAATAAGCTCCTTCTTACAAACAGAAGAAATAAGTGTATTGGTGCGTTTCATTATCTTTCTTTTTTTTTCATTAGATAGTCCAAACTTGCACTTTTTCCGCCACTACACACCAGTTGGCATGATCATAATAGGAAGAAATTATGTGCAAATTATCCACATGCGTTTCAATGAGGTTGTCCAACTCTCCCTGTCGGAAAACATGATAATATCTGTGATACGACATCAGCCCGCCAGTTTCGTTGCCTGGAAGACTTTCTTGGGAAGTTGACTGTGACAGGGAAGAATTCCTGCTCAGTTCATTTCTGCTGCTCGATAGTACCTCTTCCACGGATCTTTGTCTTGGCTTCATTCTTGGCGAGCATGGCGCAGATTGAGTGGACTGCAGAGATTCATCATCCTTTTCAAATGAGCTTTGGCGTATTCGATCCAGGCATACACTTTGAGATGTCCTGTTAAGGATCTTAAGTTTCTCAGGTATTTTTTTCTCGTTCTGGATCGGTTGTGGGATGTTTGAGCCATTGATAGTTTCTTCCGCTTTGATTTCGGAGTTTTGAATGTTTCGTTCCAGTTCTTGGCACTTGACCTTGTCTTTGCTCAGTTCCGAGTCGACCCGCGGGCCGTTTTCGGGAGGAAGTTTAACGAAAGCTGGACCCATGTTTTTCATTTCATCCTTCAGGCTGCCCGAATGGTTGTTGGTTGAATTAGAATCATGTCCATTGGTCGATGATTTTTTATTGTTTGATCTGAGAAGAAAAATAACACAAATGTTTATTTGATAATTTAAGTTAAATATACAAATGGACTAGAGTACCACACGAAATATTACTTTGAATTCCTCTTTTCCTCTTTTATAAAAGAAATAAAAATAATAAAACTCCCATCACATATGAAATTATGACTGATTAAATCTTCATAATGGCTCATGTCACTTATAATACACCATGGCATATTTCACTATAAAATAGAATTATTTCCCCATAGCAAATTTATTATTAGTCATGACATATTAACAGCTGGAACCTTTAATTAAAAGAAAAAGACTTCAACGAATATAACAAGATAAATATTTTTGAATTTGACTCAACTCTAGTCTGAAAGTGTGGTAATCTTTAATACAATTAAAAATATCAAAATAAAAAACATTCCAAAAAATACTTTTTAAAAAATCATTTAAAAAACAAACTATTTAGTAGCATTGATTTGAACAAATAAAAAATACAATTTAATAATATACAATTAAATAAACACAATTTAATGTTCTTAACAAAATTTATGGAATACATATTTCTCATAGTTATGCACTGGTAGACAATTTCCAAGGTTGTATGATACTATCACCCATCGCAAACATAAAATTAAAGCCAGAAAAACATGGAAGTTAGAAAACGAGACACAAGTAGAAATGTTGTGAAGATGTAAATGCTTCATTTCAATACATGTTTATCACGTGAAAGAAGATGATAAACGTGATAAGAGATGTAAAACATTTGGCGTGTGTTGTTTAGGACGTTATTTAAATAGAAAGTTCAACAGGAAAGCTTTAGTTGATGAACGTGAAAGTTTAGGTATGTTTTCTCTGTATCATTTAGATGATTGTAAAGTGGATCCATTATTAGAAAGATTGAAGGGTGAAAAATAATAGACATTGTAGGGGAATTCGATATCAGGACAATTCGACAGGTGAATTGTCTTGTAACAAAAAAAAGTATACGAACCACAGCTAAGCAGGTGACAGAAGAGTTTACTACTGCCTTAAAAAAGCGGATCCCCCCCCCCATTCCCTCACCCCAAAAGGCAGTTAGATGCTACGGAGAAAAAAGACCTTATGCTCGGAGACCTGTTGCGTACATTCCGTATTTCAAGGTACTTTCCTACGAATCAACCTATACCGCACCTAAAAGAAGGAGCCGGTAGTCTAGAGCTAATTTTGAATAGAAATCACTTGGGTATCTTCACACGTGGTCAACTAACAATCTCAGTTGTTCCACTTCCTCATTCACTCGAAAATCAATTTTTTCTCCCCACTAAATTAAAAGCATATTGTATTAGCTACGCTCTTTACAAGCAGCTACCTTTGTACTGAAAACGGAGATAGCTTTTTATTGCTTCTTTTCACTGTACCAATGAATAGGGTATTCCCTTTCCCCCTACGATATTTCCTTTTCAATCAACTTTGTTTTCGTGTGTGAAAGGAATTTTCTGTCCTCTTCACACAAGAGGTATGGTGACACGAAAGGCGCTGAATGGCGCAAAGTTGCCTCGAGGAAAACCGGTCTTAGACTTCACAATTAGGCTCATTTGCAGAGTTGTCGTGATTGTAGTAATTGGATAAATCAGGTCATAGTTTGTATACTCTTCTTCAATTAGAGTAGCTTGAATATTTGGTTTCATTGCAGACGAAAATATATCTAGAAGAAGGACCAATATCGTACATGCAGTATCATGGTATGAGCCTCGACATGTGCTTGAAACTGGGACCATGGTCATGGTGGCCTCTCCAATGATGCTTGTCGTGGATAAATTTGCTTTCATGGACGACAACCCAAAATGTCATCGAACAAACACTGTTGAGGACTGTATACAACAGCAAGGGTATTCAACGATTTATATGGCAAGAACGTTCTCATGATCTAATTTCCATTTAAAATGTTTGAAATGCCTTGAGGAAGAGGATTTCAGGTCGGCAATATTCTTCAAGAAGAATCTTCTTTATGCACTAAAAGGAATAAATATATAAATTTCCTCAGCGGCTGTTCAATCACGTTGTGTGAAGCCAGCTCCTAAGTGTAGAACGTTGCTTAAGACTCGAATGTAGGCATATCCCATATTAAGAACTTTCTTAAACGCCATTATTGTAGTGAATGAGTATTTCTCCATTTCTTCTTGGATTGCATGAAGTGAGACCAAATAGACTTTATTACTTTCAAAGTCTTCTGCATTTCAGAGCCCGACATTTACGTATATTACAAAGCCCCCACAGTGTGACAGCATTATTTCATCCATTTTAGTTTTACACCGTTTCTTAATTTTACTCCACATAGCCACTTGTGATCGACCTTAGTAATTGTCCAACAGTGCACGCTCTGAATTTTGCACGATTCTACATATAAAACAAAATTCCAATTTTCTAAAATAAAATGCTTTGATATTTTTTTTTTGAAATTTTATATTATTAATTAATTACTAACTTAAAACTTGCGTCAAATTTTTTATATAACTTTAACAGTATTAAATTTGTTTAATATCATAATAATTCATCACTAAATCCGTAAATTACTTAATAGACTATATGAAGAATAAGATAAATAAAAATTGCTAAATTAAAATATAAAATATTTTGAAAGACTTCAGGTGTGAAATATGAATTTTAACATCGGCTAACTTTGACAAATTTTGAAGTATATGGTATGACTTCCATGTATTTCCAAAACAATAATCCGCTAAGCGCTGTAAAATCATCTAAAATGATAACTGTTTGTACTTATTTTTCAATAATCACAAGGTATTTGTAGCTTAATTATATACCCTTAATTAATAAGAATAATAATTGAATTAAGATTATATGATAATATTGCTAATTCAACAAGGTTTTTTTTAACACTTTTTACTGAAATAAATTAATAAAAAAATACTCATTTGCTATTTTATCTGCTTTTCTCTTGCATTTGTGAATATATTTATTACATGCTATGAAGCATGTAGTTTACTACATTCAAAAATAATAAATCTCAAACACACCTTTTTTCTGATGGCTCCTCCAAACCTTTTTCTTTCTGATGACTAGAAGGTTTTCTAGGTCGACTTTTGCTATGAGTGGTAGCACCTGAAGTGAGAACTTTTTCAAAAGTCGAAATGCCAACTGATTCATCTGAACTAACTTCCTCGATTTTAACTTCGTGCTTCGGATAAACATCGCCAAATGCCAAAGACGATATCCCTGAAATTGTTCCCACGAGTTCGGCCAAGATACCTGTCGATCGTTCATCGTCCTCTGGATTCTTTCGTGGGGGGAAAAGTTCCATTAAACTCGGCGCGATGTCAGGAATGGCCATTCCCATCATGATTGGTTCCTGGATTTCAGAACTTGAGACACTACACGATCTCGAAAGGTTTTCTTTCGCAGCTTTAGACTTGTCATCGAAAGTTATCCTGTACATGTCTCTACAATCTGCGGCACAACTGAGAAAGTTCTCTCGCCTTTGAGCAAAATCCATTGATTTCTCTGGTTTCCAAGAAATGGAAGAGGGCGATTTATCTACGCCGCCAGTCTGTTGATCGGTATCCTCATGGTTCTGGTCATCATCCGGTATCTCATCAATATTGTCAAGAACCCAATTGGAAGTTTGTTTCGAACTTCCTGAGACGCCTTCGCATTCGGCATCATTGTTAAGTTTCGCCCGCAATGATTCCAGAACGTCCAAGGACATAGATGAAGAAGATGAGGCCAAATCAGTTTTTTTGGCAAAGTCCTCAGAGAAGACTGAATCTGATCTACCTTCGACATCAGAGAGCTTGCTCAAATTATCACTATCACTTTCTTTCGAAGATCTGTCGTCTGATTTTTCTCTTTGCATGACGCCCCGGAATCGATCAGATGTTGTTGAAAAATCGGTCGCATTTGATGAAGACGATGCTGATTTTCCAATAGATGAAGATGGCGTCTCAAAGAAGACGCACATTTCTTTATCCACTATGTTGAATTTTGTCTCTGTCTCGGCAACATTAACGTCCTCGCAACAGATTGCTATAGAAGGTTCATCTCTGGGCATGTCACCCTCGGCGATGGTTGGTATGCCGCAACTGCTGCAGCAAGCCGTGCAAGCAGATGATTCGGCATCTAATTTATCAAAATCATTCCATTCTAACGATACCGAAGATGAAGGAGATGTATCTTCTGATGAAACGAATTCAGGGCATTCCACTTCGTCGATAGTAACACACGATCTATAAAATAATAAATAAACAAAATAAATAAACAAATTCATATTACATCATCATTCATTTATGTGTTAAACTACAATGTGTTACACCTGCATTCATTTAAACTAGATATGTTATGTAATTCTATTTGAATGGACTGAATTCATGTGACGTCAAAGTCACATGATAGCTACAATCACGTGTTTCCATGCAATCAGTTCATAAATTCATATGACGTCATAATCACATGATAAACGCAATCCTGTGTTTCCATCAATTAGTTCATGTGCCTCGTTGTTGCCAACTTGTGCTTTTGGTAGAAACTTTTTTTAAAGTATATATTTTAACAATATTGATACACATAAATAAACAAAATGAACTAAACTTGAAAATACACGTATAATATAAGAATGTTTTTTTTTAATTTTGAAATTTTTTTTGGAGAGTCTTAGTATTTGAAAACCATTACTTAGGTGTCAAATTTGAAATTTTATTCTAAAATTTGTAAGTAGAGCAACAAGTAAAAGTATATTTTCAATTTTGAATTCAATGAAAAACACATGATTAAATTTATAAAGTGGCCATCATGAATTTAGCCCATTGTACCAAGTATATACTGATTACAGTTATTAATCGACATGTAACAGAAAAAAACAACCATGTAACTATTTTTCGGCAATTATTCAATAAGCTTCAAAGGACCTTTTAAATGTGAATGAAAAAACTCGACTGAAGTTTTCATTAATGTTTTGGACTAGACATTATATAATATAAAAATTTTACTGCTTATTTAATCCTTTATGTGATACTGGTTTCCTTTTATTAAAATCGAGCATAAATTGAACTTAGGTAAGTTTTAGATTTTTTTACACCAATTCGTTATTTAAAGATTTATTTTCATTCGTTTTTGGAATGATTGTAAAGGAGAATAGCAATTTTGCATAACAATCACTAAAAGATATAACAAGACTTGCTTATGTTATATTTTTTTGAATATGAAAGAAATGATTTTAGGGAAACAAATTCTATAGGAAAAAATCTTAACCTTTGTTGCGGATAAATTTATTGCTCCTACACGTTTTTAAGGCCTCAGGAAATTTATAATGGATCGTAACCTAATATAAAACTATTGAAAAAGCTATGAATTATTTATCAAGTTACAGATTCTTTATCACAAAACAAATTTTCGAACAAAGGGCATAGTGTCAAAAGCGAGTCATTTCTTTTACGAAAAATTCATGCATGGAACTCAACTGAACTCTATAAACTTTAAAAAACATTGTGTATTCAATATCTGATAGAAGTTTCTTTGAAATGAAAAATATGTTTATAATAAAAAAGCATTTTTACTTACAATATATTACCTTTTTTATGTAAAATGACATAAAACATATGTTACTCTAATTTTAAAATATTTTAAGCAAATGGGCCGTATGTACTTCATGGAAACAACATGTTATGGGTTTTCTCTAACGAGGTTTCCCTCATAAAAATAACTTGGGGTTTCTTTGATTTTATTACAAGTTTTAACAGCTTTTTCCTATCGGAAGAATTGTGACACGTTGAAGAAATTGATTATATAAAGCAAATGAAAAGAGAAGGGATAGTAATAGTGATTAGTTGTTGGTGAAAAGGTTATGAAAGTTTAATCAACAATTGGAGAGCTGATTTCAATTAAGATTCTATCCTACGTTCCATTTAAAGGACTAAGTGGTTTATTAAATTAAAGATCAGGAGTGTTCCCTCCTGGTCTTTATTTAACAGTGATTCAATTGCCTTGAATCACTGTTGGTTAAGGCAGATAATGTAATAAATTCATGACGGTCACGTGATAAAGATGAACACATGTTCTCCATTGAATTTAAAACAGACAAACCAAGTGTACTTGCTGTTCTATTTATAAAACTTGGATAAAATTTTAAATTTTGTAATTGGGTAAAAATGTTTAAATGTTAAAAAAAATAAATTTCTTCAAAAGATTTTAATGTTTAAAAAATTTTATTTTATGCATGTACTTTCAAATAAAATGCAATTTGTCTATCTATGCGCATTATTGTTGTTGACAAATTTGTATTTTTTAAGATAAAGTTTCTGAAGAGAACAAAAGTTGGTGTATACATATAAAGTGGCCGCGGTAGTCATGGCTAGCGTGTCATGAGTTCGAGCCCAGCACTACTGAAGACCCGCCGTATAGGGGAGCGATACACGTTAAATCTGTCGAGAGCTCAAACGTCCTCCCATTGGTATGGTGTGGTAGTTAAGAGAGGGGGTACCAGCCCCGGTATCGTCACTTGACCATGGTTCAAAATTACGCAGTCCGTCTCCAAAAGCCCTCGTGCAGCTGAACAGTGCGACGTTAATATTCACTCACCCATATATATATATATATACACCGGGTGGGCAAAAAGTTCGTATAAACTTTAAAAGTTTATAAAACCCGGAAAATTAAGCAAAACAAAAAACGTTTTGCAGGTTTTACATCAATAAGTCACGAGATTTTTTTTAATATAAGGAAGAAAAAAAAAACTGCCGTCACATGGCGTTCGTACAGAGAGGAAAATATGCAAATGAGACAGGCAATTACAAATACTGATGCTCTTGGTTCAAATCTAATTCTCCGTTGCATGCGAACTAAGTGAACAAGGATACTGAGCGAGAAAGACAAAGCTTTGTAGTGGTGAAGCTGTTTTCCAGCGACTGTTGTACTGCGTAAATTCTGACTTCAGAAAAATGTGAAGACTGGAAAAGTGTCTTCAACAGTGGTACTCCGCCAAAAGCTAGTTCAGCGATTTGAGGAAACTGGATCACTCGAGGATCGTGTAAGATCCGGACGACCAAGTCTAAGAATCATTAGGAAACGTTGCAAGTTTACATGGTCTCTTCGGTCTCCAGATCTGACTCCAGTAGACTTTTGGCTGTGGGGATATTAAAATTCCTGGGTGTATTAATCCCGTCCATCCAATCTGTCGGAATTGAAAGATGAGATCTAACGAGAGCTGTCATGCATACGGGTGGACATTCTGCACTCTGCCGTTGCTGGATTTGTGACACGCTTGGAATGTGTCATCCCTTGTGGTGGAAGATATGTGGAGCACATGCTGCAGTAATAAATGATTTGGTAACGTTATTTCTGTTATTTGCAAGTCTTTTCTTTCACTTATGTACAAAACGCCACCTATCGGGTGTTTTTTGAATTTATTTTTCTTATCTTAAAAAAAATCCCGTGACTTATCGATGCTAAACCTGCAAACTGTTTTATTTTATTTAATTTTCTGGGTTTTATAAATTTTTAAAGTTTAAAGGACTTTATGCCCACCTAGTATATACATGTGTGTATGTATATATACTGCATCCGACTGAATCTGTTAACAATGTACTACCAAAAGCAACACACACAAATCAAACTAATTGCTATATTTTAATAAAATGTTTCATTTCATGTAAATTTGGGATTTTTAGAAGTCAAAAATTTATTTACAAACAAATACTTTAAAATGTAACTTCTCTTTAAAATTATGACAAAAAAAGTGATTGAACTTAAAATAAGTTTGTCTTGTATTTTTTAAAGAAAATATCACAAAATTTCTGAGATAGATTACTTTTTTAACAGATAAGGAATGAAAGCATTTAAAAACAGTGTTATGCTTGTTCTTCTGTGATGCTTTTAAAATGAATAAGAGTAAAATATATAATATATTCAGCACAGTATTTCTTGTATTTCTTTATATTGTGTTATTCAAATTCAGTGTTTTCGTAAAATGTAATTATAATAATTGTTTATAAAATAAGGCCACTTTATTATTTTAATGCAAAAGAAGTTCGTGAAATTAAATTTACTAATGACATATATATTTTTCTTTTTTGTATATTTTACATGATTTGTGTGAAAACGATGTGTCAGTTTTTCGAAAATCACTAATTTCATAAGGCAATTACTTTATTTTCCTCCCTTTTTGCTGCGTATACTTACACATACGTACACACATGCACACACATGAGGGAGTGTTTATTAAGGCAGCACTTAAAGCAACACGAAGGCAGGTAAGGACCTTGTAATTTTAAAATGTGGTCAAGTGACGAGGACTTCACCTGAGCTGACACCCCACTCTCCTAACTTCCCCACCACGCCTACATGAGGACTTTGAGCAACGACAGATTTAACGTGCATCAGCTCCCCACAAGGGAAGTTTTCAGTGGCATCAGGAATCAAATCCGTGAATCGAAAAACACCGGCCACGAGTTCATGACCGTGACCCTCAGGTTACAGAAGCTTCACACAATGGTTCACAAATTTAAAGAACAAACTCATTTCACTAACTTCCTGGAAACTAGTGAACCAACTCAAGTAAAATTTGAAACGAAAATACTTAAGAATATTACTTAAGAGAAAGTAATCAAAAAATAAGGATGCTACTCGTTTATGAAAACACGATAATCCCCCCAAAACTGACGTTCAGAGTGTGTGAAGTACATCTGTCTTAAAAGTTTTCTTAATTTTCATAAAATAGAAGAGAGATCTAATTTGATTGCTATGTTAAGAAAAGCATCTTTATTACTTAAAAGAATTTTAATTAAAAACGGTTCAATAGTTTTTGAAAATTTCTCGATAATGTGTTTGTTCTTTAACTTTTTCATACCGGTCTGTATACAATACATATAGTGTATTCTAGTGTTGATATCAAAATAATTTAACTAATTATCATTTAAATTCATAAGTATTTACTTTGACATTACATACATCTATACTTAAAAGGTTTTCTGCCTTAAGTTGATTAGGAAAAAGAATTTTGAAATAAATAGACATACTTTTAGCTAGTCTTAAATGAAAACTTACTAGATTTCAGATAGTTTATCAAAAAGTCTCATTACAGATAAATTATTTAATTCAAATTTTCAAGTGCAGAATGCTTCTTACCCTTGATCTAAATACAGTAGAACGTCGTTTATCCGAACGTTTATTATCCGGAGCGTCAAATATCCGAACGAAAATCCGGATACGTTTTCGAACAGTGCAATGCTCAACATTTGTCTCCTGTTAGGGTCAAAAGTGACGGGAAAAATCCAAGGTTAGGGATGTTTGGAGAATTTCAGTTGTGTGATTTGGTAAGCATCTGCGCGGAATATTAGGTCAGTTTGTTTCCAAGTGAGGGGGTATATACGTGCTCTTTTGTTGAGTTTTGTTGATGTAGAAATCTGGATGGTATGCGATGCAGAAGACTGTGGATTTCAAATGTTAATGATGACGAGATTGTGACTTCCGTGCAAGAAGAATCCGACCCTGCCGACGATGAAACGGATGAAGACGAGGAAGGACTACAACAACGAAAGTAGCAAGGGTCCATCCAATGCTGACGTGTTTTTTGCGTTAGAGACAGCTATGGAGTGGTACGAACAACAATCAGAGTGCTGTCCTACTCAACTACTGCTACTCAAGAGAATCAGAGACCTTGCAACGAAAAAACGAAGATGTACAATGGTACAGCGAAAAATAAGTGATTATTTTCCCCAATCAAGGTAAAATTGCAACATTTTGCACCTATTTAGCTTTTTCTTCAAGCACGTTTCCCGCAAGTGATCATTTTTGACATTTGTATAGTGTCCAGTATCATATACTGCATGGATCGCATTCGGTTTTCGGTTATCCGAACAGTGTCCGGTCCCAATTGATTCGGATAAACGACGTTCTACTGTAAATCATATTTATTAATGAAAAAATATTCAAATTCGATGCTTCAGAGCTTATTGGCTTCAAATACCATAAAGCCATTACATTAACATAGATTTTCTGCGAATTTTTCGAAAGCTTTTTATTAACTTATATGAAAATTTAAAAACAGGTCATAACTCCCTAGGAAAACTAAATGAAGCTTCTGTGTGCGATGTTAAAGTACGATCATTGCTTCATCATTCGAGAGTTAAAAATAGTCGAAACATGTTTTTATACTCAATTGTATCATTAAGTATTCTAAAAATACTTTTTAAATGAGAAAAAGGCTATAAATAGGAAGAAAACAAACAATTACGTCACTCAAACATTATTTAAAAACATTACACAAAAGATGATATATTTTGAGATATAGATAGAAGTTATTTATAGCCTTAAGGAAAGTATAATACGAAAAACATTTTTTTTTTTTAAAAAAATTATTCCCTCTTGAAAGGAAACGTCATGTGTATAACCTAAATAGGCGATGTCTTTTTGTGATAAAATTTATCCTTTTTGGTTTCCCCAAACTACTAAAAACAAGTTATTTTTTTATTTAGAATGAAAATGCTTTGAAAAAATTAATAAAAAGCTTATTTTAATTTCTAATTTTCTTTGTTTAACATTCCGGGAGTTTGAAGACATACTTATTAGCCAAGCTCTGCTGTTATAGTATTAATTGAATAAGCCTCATTTTACGGCGTAGCATTGTCATTTTCCTAAAGCTTAAATGAAATAACGTATAAAACTTTCACAAATTAATTATTGATATATTTTAAATATGTGTATACGCTTTCGAAATGGAAATTAATTACTTGAGCCATCTTCAAACATTTCAAATTCAAAAGTATCTATTTGATTTAAAAATATAATTTTCAGTTTAGAGAATTTGGGCAATGAGAAAGACTTATGATAGACCAAAAGTGTACAAATCAATATTTTCAGTGTTATACGATATGCGCCTGCTCTTTTTAAAATTCGAAAGAAATTTTAAAAGAAAAACTTTTCAATGCTGCCTTCAAATTCATTCCCGAACTCTTCGTTCAATATTGATTCCAGATATTCGCCAGAAGCTTGTTTTGTGGTCTGCGGCAAAGAATGAAATTCTTGTATTCGCTCAAAAAGTTTATTTTAACAATTACATATACATTCAATGATTTTATTTCCCTTTATATTTCACGTTTCTTTTCGAAAGTATACTTTGATTTCAAAACAATAATGAGTTCGGTTGTTGTTTCTTAAATTTTCAGTAGAAAGTTCAAGTATTTTAATTTTGTATTTAAGTACAATGAAATAAAATAAAATATTGAAAATATTTATTACTCATAAAATATAATTATATTTTTTTATGATAATAGCATTGAAATCTTTCAGTTATTTATAAATTTTAAAAAATAACTTCACGGAAAAAAATAGTTCTCTTCAATAATTTTTTTTTTCATTGTGTTGTTTTAAAATTTTCTTTTACTCGTAATTCATGGCATGAAGCATTCATTTCTCTAACTCAAAATTCCCGTATAAAATAGTGTTCCTATAACATTATATTGCCTGGACTGGAGAACACGAACATTTCATCATATAGCACAGCTATAGGGCTCATAAAAGTTTTGAGGAGATGGTCCACATGAAAAAAATTATATTTCGGGGATCCATAATACGAGCTTATGCTAAAATATTGTAAAGAAAATAATAATTAAAAAAATGTGTACTGTAAAGGACAAGAAATTTACAATTAGAAAATACTCGTATTTTCTGGGACCTTATTTAGTTAACCGGAAAAAAGTGTCTATTCTTAGAAAATTCTTGAAAAATAATCCATTGTTTAAAAGCCTCAACTAAAATTCAACAAATTCAGTCAGTCAGAGTATCATTAATAGAATCAATATGTTTAATACAGTTTCTTATTTAACAAATATAAATTTATATACAGGGGGTCATAGGATCTTTGTAACGAAGTTTAAAGTTAGGTTGGGGACATCACAAGGTTTCAGATTTGTACAGCAACCCATGGTCGGAAACGTCTTCGTTCGGTGCTAGGTGGCGCTGTTCACAAGAGCATTTAAGGAAACAGACCTGCATTACTGTAGTCATTTGAGCCGTCATCACCCGTAGAAGAGTGTGGAAAGTTTTACATACACCGAGCTGGCAGATATGCACCTGATTTAAGGATTGGAAGAAGGAAATGCACGGGCAGCACGAATATTGTATCGCGAAAGGTACCCACAGAGAGATGCACCGGACCACCAGATTTTTTGCTAATTTGAATCACAATTTGTATGAATATGGATCATCACGAGGCAATAAGCATAGTGAGGGTGGACCACAGTATCGAACACATTCTGTTCCATTAATGGAACAAAATGTGTCGGATACAGTTTGAAGGAATCCAAAAAATTTGGGTACCCAATTGGGAGTTCGAATCACTCTAGGTACTACAGAGGATTGCATCTCTTTGTGGGTACCTTTCGCGATACAATCTTTCTGCTGCTAGTGCATTTCTTTCTGCCAATCAGTAAATCAGGTACATATCTGCCCGCTCGGTGTTTGTGAAACGTTCCACACTCCTCTACGGGCGATAACAACTCAAATGACTGCAATAATGTTTCCTTAAATGCTATTGGGAAAAGCGCCACCTTGCGCTGAGCGAAGACGTTTCCGACTATGCTATACAAATCAGAAACCTTGTGATGTCTAGTACCCATCCTTAAATTTTGTCCCAATGATCCTGAGACACCCTGTATGTTATTTTAGAAATAGTACATTTATTTTTTACTCTTCATGTAAGAAATTTTTTTTTTCAATTTTATCTATTAAATTTTTGAAACCTTATAAGATTTTTTAAAGATATTTCAGTTGTTTAATTATTAGCTTTATCTTAAAAGTAATTATTTCACTTAGAAATTGCTTAACGGTTTAATTTTACTAGTTCTTAGTACCTTATAATTAATTTTTCCCTTAGGAATATACGTATTAGTTTATGCACATAAAAAAATATAAATATATAAATAAAACAGATTCTCATTTAATAATAATGCAACAAAAAATTTAATTATCGTTTATTCTCATTAAATTAACTTTAATAAAGTAATTAATTAATGTTAAATATTTTATTTTAATGATTATCACAACCACTATCGTTTTTTATATCATTCATCGTAATTATAAAGTGAAAATAATATTTAAATTTTTTGGAATATAATACTTTTTTTTATTCTTTCTTTTTTGTAACACGAATTCACTTAACATTATTTTTTTTTTTTTGGAGCCTAAGATAGTTATGTAGAAATAGCATACTTTATACGAAAATGATAACGTAAATAATAACATAAAATATACGAAAAAGTTTTTAGGCAGTGAATAGAATTAAAATTAGATTAAAATAGAATTAATTTTTTTTATAAATATTTCCAATGCTGTGAAAATCATATCGAAATTAACTTACCTTCTAAGTCTTTTTCTCAGAGGACATCTTACTCCAGTCTTTTTTAAATGCAATTCTGTGTCGCTGAATGAAGCTGCTTTGGAAGGCTTGTGAGCACAAGACTCACATTTTTTTGTTTGGCAATGTTTTTGTGAAGACTGGCGAGCATCAGTTAAAACATTCTGCGGTGCTGTTGCAGCATTTGTTACGACTCTATCCTCATCAGCCTTTTTGACTGTCAGATTCTGACTACTGTCAAGATTTTCTTCATCATCGTCTGTCTTCTTATAGTCGTTTTCGTCTGAAACAGAGGACGTACCTTCAACAGACATCACTGATTCATCTGACAGCGTAACTTGGCTGGATTCGTCTAAAGACGATTGTCGACTATCATTCAGACTTTTAGGTGTTGGCGATATCTTGTTTTTCTCTTAGACTATCATTTGACGTTTCAGATTCTATTTTTTCTTTGATATTTCTCAAGACCCAAACGAATGGCTGACATTCTTAAAAATTTCAAAAGTTCGGCATAGAGTTCTGGCTTGAAGCCAAACTCTCTAATCGCTCTCTAAGTTTGAAAAAAGACTTACGCATGTCATTATCTTTATTTCTTGTTCATCTTGAGGTCATCAGAAGTGTTGCCTGTGTTGATGTTGGACATCGAAAATTCCTCTTGATTTGACTGTAACTCTTTTGGATCCTGTGATTCTTGTAAATCTTCTGGGAGTACAGAAATGTGATCATGGACATCGAAAGATGTACTTGCAACAGCGACTATTTGATCAGTATCACTGGAGTTAACTTCAACAATGCCTTTTTTAGTGATTGCATTTCTGAGCACCGATTCAATGATTCCGTTAGGAGGCTTTCGTATTTCAGGTAGGGTTGCTATTTTTGTTCTAAATTTGTGATCTCTGTGTTGAAACGAATACTCTTAGTCTTTGATTCTGTTTCACTTGCAGACACTACAGCTTTATCCGTCTCCGTAGGAGCTTCAATAGTAGTTTCTATACCTGTTTATGAGCGGATCAGTAATATATTGAAATGGTCCAACAGGGAGGGGGTCTTGGACAATTCCCCATCAGCTTGTTCCTTTTTTCTCAACTTTCCAATTCGGCTCTGCATCTGCAATCAAAGGTTTGACTGATGGATTTTGAGCGACACTTGGTTTCGCAACAACAATTTTTTCTTTAATCAAAGTCTTATTTCCCTCCAATACTGGTAAAGTATCTGGATTTGGCTTAGGCATTTGTACACTGTTACTTAATTTATTTCCAAGAGTATTCGAAAACTCGTCTTGACTTATTAGCTTTTCTTCAATTTTTGGATCTGATATTGGTCTAAGGAGGCACCTTCTTACTCTGATCGAATGGTCTAATCCTTCATTTTTGAGTGGAGAACATCAGAAGTCGAGTACAACAACTGTTGCTGTTGATCAATTGATCGATGACGCCAACCGATCCTGGAAATCTCCATCGTTTTTGCCGGATTGAGGAGGTGAAAGATTCTGCTGAAGATGTCTGACTACTAAGCAACCGTGACAGGTGAAGCCTGGGCAGATCGACTTCCAAACCTAGAAATATTATTTCTTAATCCATTCTGGGAGAAACAATGTGTCAATTTCACTCGTACTTCTCTGAATAACAGATATCACGCTTTCTTCACTATCAACACTTGTATCGCTCGTTATACTGTTCCCTTTTCTGGGTATTACAGAACACTATAGATTCTTCACTATCAACGCTAGTGTCCACTTTTGACTGAGCTTCCCCTGCTTGCAGCTTCTTGGAATTGAACAATTTCTCAGGCTAGTAGCCATAACACCTTGAGCCGCAGAAGCCGAAAATCTTCGTGGTGCTTGTGAGAGGACGAGCTATTATCTCCAGTATCAACGCTTAGACTTCTTTTTACCAACCCTCTCTGCGGAATACTGACGCTTGTTCTTTCTCTAGTTGTAATTTAAAGAAGAATCTCGCCTTCTTGAACTCAAGTCATTTGACTCGGATGATGTGTCGGCAAATATATTTTGAGCTTGCTCGAAGAAACTGATATGTCGCTGTTTCGGAGAAGTCACTATAGGCTCTTCTGGTATTTTGATCGATAGCTAGTTTGTAAAGTTCTGGCATAGAATAATAAGAAGAGAGATGGCCTTCTGAGGTCTTCTTCTTCGGGCTAAATGAATTAGAAAATGGCTTATGTGATTATGGTTTAATGAAAAATGAAAATATTAAAAATCAGTCTCTTGGAATACTTAATAGATTATTGTAAAGTAATACATTTCTCCATATTGAAAAAAATATATATGACTTTCTTAATTAGGAAAAATGCTTGATAATTCTCCAACTTATTTTATTTTTCAACCACATGTTTCTAAAGACATAAATAATACCAATTTTGCTAATGATTTAAACTATCCAAAGATATTTTTATGGAAATTATAAACTGGAAAGAAAGCAAAAATTACCTGTTTAATGTAAATATAATCAATAAAAATTTACATTTCAAAAAATTTACTTTTAATTTCTAAGAGATAAATTTTAAAACGCACAATCAAATTTACTTAAATTAACCATAAAATTTAATGATGTTTTATGATATTAAATTGAATAGTTATAAACACAATTAACTACTTATTAGATAATAGTAACATAAATAGTTATAAATAATATAAACAGTTTTGCAATTATCATAAAGATTTCTTATAATGAACATAAGGATTGAAATTGACACAAATAACTATTATGGTTAACGTAAAATTTATATTAAATACAACCGTTATATAATATGTGAGTAAATATGAATTACATAAATATAAAATAATAAATACTAATTAATATAAAGAGGAAAGGGACATTATTTAAGAAAATAAAGACTTTAACATTGATAAGTTTAAAAAAAATCTGTATTATACAACAAATAAAATTTTCCTCTGGCATTTTAAGAGTGAAACATACCAATAATTTTTTCTTAAAAGTTTCAAGGAATTAGTTTCCCCATTTTTATATGCTAATTTTGAAAGTTTAATATACTGTGCAATGAAAAGAGTATGAAAAAATTGAAAAATAAAAATATTTAAGGGAAAAAACAAATTTTCAAGATTCGTTTTTCAAAATTTCTTTTAAAATACTAAACAATATTTGTACAGATATCTTTTTACAATTTTAGTTAGTAATACTTCTTCAGACATGAATATTATCTTGTACCCTGTTTTAAGTACACCTACTTACCTTTACTTCCGTATTATTGCGTTGTGGTATAGGCCTAATCGTACTCACGTCGAAACGTTTTTCAGAATTGTTCGTTTCCTTGCTGGTCGAATTGGAAGATTTCAAAGATGATTTTTTCTTCTTCACAACATAATCATTGTTCTGTAGCTTCTTCTCAACGCAAGAATTGATTTCTTTTCTCCGTCGTTTTTCTTCAGAACATCAAAAGGTTCGTCTAAAGCAACATCTTGCCTCAATTCTGAAGAGCATCTGCCGGACTGTTGTACCTTCTCAGGTTTTTGATCTCGCTGGAATCTCTTATTTCAATTGTACCATCACTTCCCTCGACCAAGACAGTCGAAGTAAAAGACTGTAACAAGGAAGTTTCGTTCTGGATCTGGGGCCTGCCGAACAGTTAGGATTTGCTATAGTTTGGGTTCATCCTTTCCACTTGTTGACTCATTGACACAGTTCTTCCAGGCGAGACATATGGACACGGTAGATTTGACCGGACGATACCATTGACTTCATTTCCTCTCGTCTTTACAACGTATTCTCTGGGATCGCTGGCCGTGGATATTCTCTTGTGTAGTCAGACATAGGCTCCTTTTCACACTTTTTACTCTCAGGAGTTTTGGGATCATGTTTAAGAAATCACCAAGGGACCGTACTTTTTCCCTGTGTCTGGATCGGCAGGGAGACATGATGCACACACTTTTTGCTCACAGTTGGTATATCCGAAATCTGTTGGAGTGCCGCATTTCTTGCACGTCTCGTAGCCTTCCAGATGTCGCAGTTCTATAGGTACATCTTCTTCTGTTGTTGGATCAGGATATTCAGAATCTAAGCTGTCCTAAAAGATAAGTTTACAAAACAAAATAGTTAAACCCACTAAAATATTGACAATTCATACACAAAAGATTATCATAACTTAAAATAAATTTATTCCAATGGATTTAAAAATGAATAAATAGCTATTTCATAGAGCTTGCATTCAACGCGGATTTGTATTCCTATTTGAATCTTATAACACTATGAACTAATTTACCGTAAACGCGCATAATAATTTTTTCAAACATGAAATTCAGTATTTCCGAAATTCGTAATCTAATTTTAAAACAGTTAAAAAATTTTCTGTTATAAGCTATTGCTAAAAATTTTATATCACATAATAATGAATCATTCTATTTCAAAATTAGCTCAAATGCTTAAATAGCCAAAGAGGTTTAATGATTCAGTAGAATATGTTTTTATAAAAAAAAATAGATTTTAATATTATCTATAAGATTCTTAAAAATATTGCAATTTGAATCCAGTTTAAACTGAATTATAATACACAATAAAACAAAAATGTCAATTCAGTTCATAAAGTGATTGCGGATTCGAGGCCTGCGTTGTTCCTGTCGAATCGTGAATTTGAGCCCTTGGTGCCAACATTATAAGGATGCATGTTAAATTTGGGGGGTTTAAAATTTCTTAGTTGGTATAAAGTGGAAGTTTGAACAGAGAGTTTCTTGCTCAGGTGTCGTCCTTGTCACTTGACCATGATTCAAAATTACGAGGTTCACCCCCAATAATTGTTGTATTGTTTCAGAGTACGATGTTAGCAAAATAAAATCAATCTTCTAAAACATTCTTATAGAAGAATGTTAAAAATTATGTCAACAGCTTCTCCCAAGGAAGTGAAGAATCTTGAAATGAATGTTGCTGAAACCTTAACTGTAGAGTGTGTTGACATATTTGTGCAGAGGCGCTGCAATCGCTTGTTTACGAATTTATACGCTTAAATAAACGTATTCGTGTCCCTCTGATGTTGCGTTAATTTTGAGTCGCCTCTTCATTCTGACAGGTAAGAGCTTTTATTTATCCATTAGTACTAATTGGAAAAGAACATTCGAACTATGATTTTGAAATATTTACGAATTTGAACAAATGTAAAGCTACTGCCATCAAGGTAAACATCTACAATATATATATATATAAACGCCACCATAAGAGATGGTAACAATAGTTATAATGTGGTGGTTGAAAAAATGTGAAATGTAGAAATTTGCGCGCACGCACACACATACCACACACATATTCCAAAAACTATTTTTAGCTAAGAGAAAAAATAAACAATTTCCTAATTTATAGTCATCATGATATATATTATCAATACATGTCAAATGTGGGAAAAGAGACAATGTTTTGATGCATTCTTTAATCATTATGTTTAAAAGTACATTGAACGTGACCAAACGAATTAGAAAATTTCCATTACTAAAACATAATAAATTCCAATAAATTCTAAAAGTATTGCTCGATAATAATTTTAAAAAAAACTTGCTCAACAAGTATTTTCGGAAAATGATATTTTTCTTTTAAAGAGATATAAAATACTTATTAAAAATAAATTTCTAAAAAAATAATTAATCTTTTAATTTCAATAAATATCAGACATTTTTATGCCTAATTTGCTCTAAATTGAATTTCTGAGGGAAAGAAGATTCTATAAACGTTACATACTCGCAAATGTGATAAGTGTGGTAAAAAATTAGAGAAACACTTTCTCATTACAAAATTAAAGCAAGGAAAAATAATCTACTCATTACTTGTACATGACATGTCAACATCAAAATAATTTTATAAGGATAGTAAAAATTTCTATATAGGTGTACAAAGTATAATCATTGACTGACTTTAAAATTTATTCTACATTTTCAACTAAACTGAAAATGGCTTTTTCAGCGGCATGAAAAACCAACCTATTTTCTAATAAAATATTTAAGACCAAGAATAAACAAAAAATAATGTGACCATTATATTTATCTTATT
>BMAO01007153.1:189915-206919 GCA_019973975.1 Trichonephila clavata
TATCAATGATCCTGCAGGTGCTCTTTTTATCAACAACCAACGTCTTACTATTAGAAGTTAGATCGTTGATAAAAACGCATCGAGGGCTATGTGCGCTGATCAGACAATCGCTGTATCCTAACGTTCTGTCATCGCTCTCGGTCGACCGCTACCATCTTCATGTCCTTTACGATCCCCCTTTCCTGCCAACATTGTCGAATGGTAGCACCACTCCGACTCAATCACCGATCGATCTTGCGGTTTGAACCCTCTCCTTCCTTTAACCTAGTGACCCCAGTGGTCTATGACGATTTGCAAGGGTCGACGTCAGCGAGAGAATAATTTGGGGATTCATGGAGTGTACATGGGGGCCAGCGATAGTGGCTCTCATTAAAATAGACCATGACTTTAATTTTAAAAGAAATTTTAATCAGGTAGAAGCCATATTTTACCTATTCAATAGATTTATTGAAGAAGTTTAAAGAAGTTAATTTGCAGTTACAAGGTGACAGCATAAATTTTATTAAAACAAGGACTATCACACATTTTAGTGTTTCTTTCCAGAATGAAGCTAAAGAGTATGATATTGAACGTAATGAATTTTCCAAGTTTCTCAGTTCATCACTTACAATCTGCCAGGAAGATGACGTTTCAACCAATGCTCAACATTTAAATGGCCTCTAATCAGATTTTGCAGCTAAGTTTGAGAATGCTTTGATTATATATGGTAATACCACACACACACACACACACACAACACACACACACACAGTAGGCTATGAATTCATATGGTAACATTGAAAAAAATGTCATATTACAAGAGGAACTGATCGAGAAAAGCACTAACGAAGATCTTACAGTAAAGTTTGGAATTGAGAAAGTTTTCAATTGTTGGGTACAGCAATTTTGACTTTAAAAAATTATACCTGTTTACTTATCCCAAATTATGGAATATCCTGGTAAAGTTTTTAATTGCTTTTTCTAGTGAAGAGGAGTTTCAGCGTGGGTTATCAATTTCCAAAACAAAAAAAAACAAAAGGAAAAGACTGGACACTACTAACCGAGGAGACTAAGTTTTAAACCTGACAAGATTTATGCCAAATGTTGAAATTTTGATTTTGAAGCACCAGATTCATCCCTCCCATAAAAAGAAATTATTGGTTGCTCAGTTATTTTATATATTAACTAGCTAGAATACCCGTTCTTCACACGGGTGAATCAAAAAATTAAACAATACAAATTGAAGGATAAAGAAATTTTTAATAAAATTAATTTTATGTAAACTGCAAATTAAACACAAAAAAGGCTTCTCCATATCTCAGTTGAACAAAAATCAAATTTTAAGCTTGTAGGTCTAATAACTGATATAAAGGATTTCTTTTATTTATAACGCCTCCGTAACTCCCTTGTAGGTCGAGTTTTGAAAACACTTTCCTAAGCTGATTTCTGCTCAGCAAAAGTAACACATTGTCACAAATTTTGTGTAACGAATGCTTAAAACAGTGTAAATAATTTATATCTGGATGTGCAATACGTTGATATTACTTTCTGTTGCATTTATTTTATGTTAAATTTGTAATATTCTCAAGCAATGCCGTTCCTTACATTATAATGGCGATTTAATGGAAACAGAGCGAAATGTTGGCTATGGAGCCAAGTTGGCATTATTTTGGCGACCATGTAGGCAACTTGGCTATTGATTGAACGAAGTTGATATGCTGTAGCGCCACCTGGTGGGGAGTTGGAACAAAGAGGATAACCCAAAACCTTTTCCACAAAAAATTACATAAACATACCAATTTTCATAGTGATCGGTTGAACGGTGTTGGAGTGAAGCGAGGTCATATGTATACAACATTCATTTATATATATACAGATTAAATTTTCATTTAATTAATACGTGTTCCTATTCTTAAACACTATACTTCTCTACAGTTAGAAATTGAAATCTTTTAGAGTAAGTAACTCTATACAAGCTGTCCAAAGGACACTAAGTTGATAAATTTGAAACAATTCACTATTAGGTTCTACCTAAAACGAAAGACAGGGCAAGGAGTCTATGAGACAAAAAGTTTGGGATCCTCTGCTTTAACCTAATTACACGTTCTCTTTCAAATGATGACGTCTGCTCATACTGTTTGTGAATCATGCGCGAAACATTAGTACAGTCCATATGAGTGTTCAGTACTACATTTTCGTGACTGTTTTATCATTATAAAATGTTTTCTGTTTTTATACACCAGCGAAAATCTAGGTTGTAATGAACTGGACCTTCAGTTAGTTAATCACTCGTAGAGTCAAAAGTTAATCATTTGCATATAATGTTGTAAGGTATATACGTACGCAATTTCGTCCCATTTGGATAATTATTAATTTTATTTACTTCAAAATTACATGAAAGATAAAATTCTTTTTCTTATCTGTCATCTTGAAGGGAACAAAACCTGGCAAAATAATTTTAAGCGAAAATTATTTAGACAAGCCAAGTTAAACAATCTTTTAATTTAGAGAAATTAATAAATGAAGTATACACGCATACAAAATAATAATTTTACATAGTAAATTGTTTCGACCGTGGTAGCGAGTGGTCATGGTGTCGAACTCGCATTGATGTTGTCTAATTGTGGGTTCGAATTAAGGTGTCTGTGAAGAACCATCGAGTAGAAGAGTTGACCCAGATTTAATATGTCGAAGCTAAAAATTCTTACGTTGATGAGATGTAAAAAATTAAGAAAGGGGTGTCGGCTCAAATGTCGCCCTCGTCACTTGACCGATGTTCAAAATAAAGCCGAGGGTAGCTTCAAAGTTCACCGTTAATAGAAAATCAAATCGACAAGTTATTATTATTTGCAAAAATGTCAGTTTGAGAAAGTCGATAAAATTCAGTATTCAAGAGAAAAATAAGTTTAGTTTTCTTTTGAACCATCTAGAGGAAGCGGTAGCCTAGTGGTTATAGTAACGGGACTGTCAGGCCGGCGTATTCGAGTTCGAGCCAAGTGCCACTGAAGACCCACCGTGTAATGGGGTTGATATACTTTAAATCTATCGAAGTTCAAAGTCCTCCCATTGGCGTGGTGGAGAAGTTTGGAGAGGCAGTTACCAGCTCAGATGTCGTCCTTTTCACTTGTCATGGTTCAAAATTACGTGATCCATCGCCAATAGCCCTCATTCTGCTTTGTAATGCAACGATAATATACACACACTTTTGAATCAACTTAAAGTTCTATAGACATTCCAGCATTATACGACACTTTTAAAGAATTGTAAATACTATAGTTCGCTTTAAAAACATTTTCAATATCATTGTGTTTTCTTAAAAATATGAATATTTAAGGCTAATATTATTCTTATTTGTATTTTATAGCACTTTATTTTAATAGCTATAATTAGAATATAATACGCTTAATTAAAAAAAAATAGATGTGATATCATGCATTAAAATTTTAATTTTTCTTTCGATTTCATATATATAACTTTTTTTATCCATGTTTTTAATTTTAAAAAAAAAACCATTTCTTTCGTTGCATTTGCAGAACTTAAATCGCGGAACAATTTCCAATTTTAGCAGAATCTTAAACAATAGTAAAATATTGATTGAAAAGATTCATCCATTTTGCAATCTTATGAAGATTTGATTTATCGCATCCTGACAATTTAAGAATTTTAAAAAACTCTAATTATTTTTAATTCGTCTTCTTATTAAAGTTTTAAGGATAATCAAATATTAAATGTGTTCTTTAAATAACCCTTAATTACTTTTTTGTTAGAAATACCGAAGAGATAAGATGAAAGAAAATTTTCCGCCTACGCCTTTTCAGAAAGCTTTCAGAGAAAAATAAATTCATGCACTATTCAGTATCTTTTGAAAGCCTCTCGCCTTTGGAAAAAATAAGAAAATAAAATTCTCTTATTTACTCTCTGAACTTAAAAAGTACTAAAGGCGAAAAAAAGAACAAATGCTTGTGAGAAAAATTCTGTGTGAAGAAATGCCTTGCTCATTTTTAAGTAATGCAACTTCTTATTTTTCCATGTTATCTTGATGTTGTTACATTCTTTTAATATTTTAACTACTAAAAATACTTAATATAAAGGAATTTTTTGATTATTCCTCTTCAAATGAAATTAAATGTATTTTTTTGCTTAAAAATTATGTAACTGAAAGATCATATATGTTTCATAGTGAACAATTTTATTCAGACGAAATTAAATGTAATAGCTCATAGACCTTACAGTTTTATGATATTCTACCTTATTTCGTATAGTTATTATAATTTTATAGTTTGAGAAAAGTCAACTAATAAGAATTGCAACAACTGATAAAGTTGTAACAAACGTTAAACTTGAGAGTAAAAAAAAGGTAATCCACATTTTTAAATTATTAGAATTATTATACTAAAAGGTAAAATTGAGACTCATAATTAACTGATGTTCGAAGCTAAATATTAGGTCCAAAGTGATTCAACTCTTAATAGAATCCGGTTGAAGGCACAATATTTTTAAGTGATATTCCTGTTCAGAAAGCAAACAGTACAATTTGTAGTATCAATTGCTCATCTCGACAGCATCCAAAAACACTATGGGCTCACATGATATAGGCCAGGGGTCAGCAACATTTTAATTGTTTTTTGCCAAACTAATATACCATATGACTCAGCGTGCCACACAGAAGGACAGTTTTGAAATAATTCGATTCCCGCGATAATGCATGCAGCATTAGAGAACAGAAGTCAATAATATACGTAGGTTATTATATTTTCATAAAATTAGTTTTGTATCATTTAAATATATCTCTTAACATAAAAATAAACAGCATAAAGTATATATAACTATTTCTTCCCCCAAAATAAAATTAATTAAAATTGGTCATTTTTATGTATTTTTAAAACAAGAAATGGACAGCATAAAATATAAATATTTTCCATTATTATAGTTAAAGGAAAAGATAAATAAAAACTTTAATGCGAACCTGAGCTTACTACGCTCTACTTTCATATCACCAAATTAGAGGTAAAATTTGTGACTTTCAATTTGACACGATCCTGAGCATTTAGTTGTTGAACAATTTCTTGGCGGACTCGAAATATCTTTCATATGAGGAAAGATTTGTTCACATACAGATATGTACAACCAAAAGCGGAAAGCAGAGTACATGGCAATTTTCTCTCTTCAAATAATTAAATCTCTCCAGCTATAACATTCATTAATTTACAAAATAACTGTACATTTACCTTTAGAGTTTTTCGTAATCCTGTAAATATCCATAATTTTGAAGATGTTTGTTAACTAAATGCTATTACAAATTTATGAACATCCATCCACTTAAAAATTAACAAATTTGTAGAGTCGTGTAGAGTGCCACTGAGAATTGTACGGAGTGCCATAGGTTGCCGACCCCTGATATAGGCAATCACGTGTTCGCGACTTAATTCAAAACTGACAGACTAACTTGTACTTGTTCTATTTGTAAAATTTAGGTAAAATTTCAAATTTCATAATTGATTAAAGATTCCCAAATATAAATAAAAATAATCAACAGAAAGATTTGTAAATTTAAAAAAATTCTTATTTTATTCGTGTAATTTTAAATTAAATATATTTTGCTTACTTATGTACGTTATTATTATTTACAAATACGTGCTTTTTGAAAGAAAGTTTCTGCCAAGAGCAAAAGTTGGCAACAAAGAAGCGCATGAACTGATTAGATGGAAACACATGATTACATTTATCGTATAATTATGATGTCACATGAATTTGTTAACTAATTGTTTAGAAACACGTGTTTGTCATTATCACATGACTATGACGTCAGATGAATTTACCTCAATTTCTACTCAACTAGGAAATGTAGTTTATTTCAGTTATTTGCATACATAGATAAACAACATTAGGAAATGAAGTCTCGATAGAAGTATAAACGATGGAAAATAACAAAATTACTAACAAAATGTGAAAAAAGCAAAAAAAATACAAAAAAACTCACAAAGAAACACTTTCTGTTTTAACAGCTTTTCAGAAGAACAAATCGTTACATAAATAACATTTGACAAGCTTATTGAAGAAATTTATATTTTGATCTGATAAATGCATGAAAGAATATGATCAAATTCAAGTTTGATTATATAATAGGTATCGTAAGAAATAGTTTACTTTCATGGATATCATGAAAAATAATTTTTTTTTTTTTTTACTATATAACAAATAAAACAATCAGTACTACATCATCAGCTAACCCTTTTTTTGGAAAAATTTCTAAAAGATAATACAGAATAAAAAATAAAAAAATATTGGCATACTAAAATATTTAGAATGCTTCTGTTGATATTTTATGAAAACTGATAAAAAATCAAAGTTGCTCGCGTGAATCAACTTTAACCATCCTCTCTTAATATGTAATTATTCTTTTACTTTAAAAAACACTTCATTTGAACAGCAAAATGATGTTTAGTTCCTAAGATATCATCCTTTTTTACAAAAATTTTTTCAATAAGATTCGTAAATGTTTTTTAGGCATTGCAGTGAATATTTCTTAAAAATTAAAAATAATATGCTCAGTTTATGTAATAATGTGATTTTTCAATTAATTTTATTTGTTTCAACTCACCAATTCATAACATTTTAAAGGGAATTCGATGCATATTTAATAAAAATTGATTGTTTTAAATGCATTTTTCATACAGAAACAAAATTATTCAAATGTAATAATTAACACACACACACACATACGGTGTGTATGTGTATTTAAAAAAATATGCAAAATAAAAATGTTTATTACTTTATATTTCTTTTATTATTGGTCTCTTATATTATGAAACCACCTAATTTAATTAAAATTGAGCATGCACAAACTGGAAAATCAGTTTTTCTAACTATATTAAACAAAAAAACTCAAGAAAAATATTTATTAAAAAAATAATTCGCATTATTTCCAAACACCCCATAAAGCCCTAGTGCAGCTGAATAGGGCGACATTAATATTTACTCATTCACTAACTCCAAATGCCCCATTTAAGAGTTTTGAAATAAATATTATTAAGAGTTTTCATTTAATTAATCTCTTATTTATCTAAGAATAACATTAAAACTTTGAGCAAAAAGCCTTTCTTCAATTTATTTAACGTCGAATGTATTTTCAAATGTACTGTATTTTAATCCCATTTTCTCCCAAGGATTACTGAATCATCAGCATAAAAAAATATATATATAAGCTAAATTAAATTTTACTCATAACACGTTAAGGAACTGTTTTTATAGCAAATGTTTTGCATTAATCTCCATTTAAAGGAATGAAAGAACTTAGTGTTAAAATGCCAAACAATAATATGAAACTAAGGAGTAACTGCACAAAAGGAAATTTTGTCTAATTCGATTAAAAATTCATTCGATTAAATTTTAAGAAAATGTTTTCAATCCATTATAGAGTTACATATAACCATATTAGATATACGCATACTGAATTTATTTGCATATTTGTTGAAATAAATTTGTAAGAGCATTATATGTGAATAAAAATACGAATCCTAATTTTATTTAATGTTTAAAGTTAAGCTCGGAAACGTGGAAGAGCGTAGATATTTTTCAAAGTATATACATTTTGTAACAATAACATAAAACATGTTTATATCTTTAAGCTAGCAATGATGAACACACAAACAGGTCCTATGTGTAGTATAAGATGAATGGATACATAGGAAAGATTAAAGCCCTGAATGATGTGTTTCGCTCTTGATCTCTTTACTGGGACAAAAGATCCCTTCGACCGTAACGATTTTGGGCTCTTCTTCAATGGAGTCTATTACTCATCCTACTGTTGTAGACAAGATATGGAAAAGAATCTACACATTGCAATATTTAAAGTTTGAAATAACATGGACTAAAGTGATTCATATGTCTAGGTGATAGTATATATTAGTATTTTTAAGGGGACACACAGTACGATTCAATTGACAAAAATCGGTCAAAAATCAAATTTAATTTTTTTAGTTTAAATTTTTTTTGTATACTGTTCTATAACCTGACAAAATTTTAAAGCTCTAGACCAGTGATTCCCAAAGTTGTCTATATAGACCCCCAGGGGTCTATGGCGATCTTCAAGGGGTCCACGACAGCCAAAAAATAATTTAGGGGTCCATGAGATGTAAATGGCGGTCTACGATAGTGGCTCTCTTTAAACCACGTGACTAATATTAAAAGGAAATTTAATCGTGTGGAAACTAGACTTACCTATTTTAACAGATTTATTTACTAAATTTAATGAGGTTTAATTGCAGTTACAAGGCGACAGCATAAATTTTATTAAAACAAATTCCATTTCAGCATTTCTTGCCAGAATTAAGCTAAAAAGAAGCATAATGTCGAACGTCGCCAACATAAGGTCACTTTGAAAAAAAATGTCAGATTATAAGAATTAAGCTCTAGGAATATGCACTAACAAAGATCTTAAAGTTTACAAACGATGTCAACAATTTTAGCTTTAAATATATATATACCTGTTATTTATTCCATATTATGGAATATCTTGAGAAAGTTTTTAATTGTTTTTCAAATTAAGAAGAAATTTCAGTGCGCTTGTCAGTCTCCACAAAAAAGAAAGAAAATACTGGACACTATTAATCGAGGAAATATATTTAGTGTTAAAACCTGTAAGATTGATGCCAAATGTTGAAAATTTATTATTGCATCCCCAGATTCCTCACTCCCTCTAAAAACATTTGTTTGTTTTGCTCAGTTATTTTATGCATTAATTAAACTTTAATTTAATTAACTAAGTAATTAAATTAACTAACATGTATTTTCTTAAGTTTTAAACTATTCTATACTTCACTACAGTTAAAAATTTTAATCTTTTAAAGTAATTAACTCTATACCTGCTGTCAAAAACACATTTAAGTTGATAAATTTGCACAAATTTCATATTAGGTAAGTAGGGGGTCTATGAGGAACTGAAACCCCCAAAACTGAAAAACCTGTCAAGGGTCTATGAGGCTAAAAAGTTTGGGAACCTATGCTCTAAACTAAAAAAACACAGAATTATATATATATGATAGCTTTTGCGTTCGTTTTTATTCACCTCCCTATGGCAAATCAAAACTTTAAACTTACTTATCTCGGAAAGATAAAATAACTAGTTTGTCTTCATTTAAAATCCTAAGGATTTTTTCTATTGTGTGCTTTGAATTTTTTTTTTTTACCAACTGCTAATAGTACATGTAACAAAAGTTGGTATGCATTTTTGAATCAAAGCAATACTTATTTTTTAAAAAAATTATTGAACTCAGAATTTTTACATTTTTTCAGGAATTTTCAATACGCATTCATAAAAAAAAGTATTGTACGAATACCAATCATGTTATCGCAAAATCCCTACCAAATTTTATTATGCATAGTTTGAGGTACTTGTAAATCAAATTTCATACCTGTACATAAATTTTTGTAGGAGGAGTAGCATTTTAAAATCACTTCACAAATTTGAAGTTTTTTCCTTAAAAAATTAAATGCCTAGCTTTTTATGGAATTTTGATCACAAAATCTGTTTTATATAGTATACACACATAGGAGGCAACTAAAAAAAAATTTGAAAATACTTAAGTTAAAATTTTTTGCTTAAATCGTACCATGTCCCCTTAACGTATTCGAATTAGTTTGCTTTATGTGCATGCATGCGCGTACAAGCGTGTAACTGTTTCCTCAGCCATTTTCATTTTTCAGTTTTTCAAGCATTTATTGTTCGCACTGATTTTTCTCTCGTGAGGAACAATAATTGTTTAAATAAAAAATATAATTCTTTGTTCTATTAAAAATATAATTCTTGTTTCCTATTGTGATGTGCTTAACATTGATCACATAAGTATAATTATTTTGAAAAATATTAAATAATTTTCATGTTTATTTTTTACACAATAAGCAAGTAATAATTTATTTATCCTTTTTTTTTCAGATTTTTTTTCCTAACTCAAAACAAATTTATAGAATGAAAAAAATATCAGAATGCTCTCATTTTGATTAGAATATTGTTTATTTTAAATGATCAAAAGTATCCACTCTTTTGGTTAAATTTTTTTTTCAGTAATATCATTTCACATTAAAATTTATTTAAAATGCCACATCGCTAAAAACTATCTCCATTAAAATATTTCAGAGTTTAAAACAATTATTCAAAAATTCTATTTCAAGAAAAGCAGCACACAATCAAAAAAAAAATTTCCTTTATTTTACATGAATATTTATCCATTTATTTCACCAATTAATTTTTTTCAAGATTGTTATGAAATTGAAGGATTAATAATATGTAAGTTATTCAAATTTAAAAGATCCTTTGTATAAAACATTTTATATAATAAAATTCATAGATAATTATCATTTCATTTGGATATATGTATTTATTTCATTTTAGAGACACGATATAACGTTTCCTCGAGAGAGAAAATATTTTAAAACTAACTATAGATGAGAGACAGAAATTATTTTCAGTCAGGCAAGAACGATTCCTAGAGGATTTTTATTTGCTTATATTTAAAAGCATACACCCCCCCCCATCCACCCCACACACACCAACGTCAGGACTTGAAGTGAACAAGGATACGTATATCAGCCCCACAACTTGGCGGGTCTTCAATGGCATCAGGACTCGAACCCACAACTCGACAACGCTGGCCACGAGTTCGGGACCTTGATGTGGCCTCGGTAGCCAAGTGGTCTAGGTATCGGATCGTGGCTAGCATGTCAGGAGTTCGATCCCAGTGCCACTGAAGACCCGTCGTGTAGGGGATCGATGCACGCGCGTAAAATCTGTCGAGAGCTCAAACGTTGGTGTGGTGTGGTAGGTAGGAGAGGAGGGTGCCAGCTAAGGTGTCGTCCGCGTCACTTGACCATGGTTCAAATTTACGCTGACCGTCCCCAAAAGCCCTCGTGTAGCTGAACAGTGGGACGTTAATATTCACTCACTCACTCGGGACCATGATCTGTATGTTATCACGGCTATACATATAAGTTTCAGAATTCTATGATTAAAACTAAATTAATACAATGCTATAATAGTAATTTAAAAAAAATGAATGATCTTTAATTCGTATTAAAAATAATATAAAAAGCATACACGGGAGTCTATGAAAGATAAGTAAAAGAAAATATTAATGAGAATACATTTTTTAAAGATTATATTTCATTTAGAAGCCAACAAGTCTCTTGACATTTTCTTTTTTTTAAAAAAACATTTTGCTAGCTATTCATATTTAATTCCAAAAGATAGAAATGCATACAAGCAAACAGTTTATAAAAAAAATATTCTATTACTAACCCTTAGTTGAAATAACAATGGATAAAACTAGTAGTTTTAGAAATTCTACTTTGGAACTATAAACCACATTAGAAATCCGTAAGACATTTAAATTCCATATTCGAGCAACACATGGCCGTATTCTAAGAAAAATAACTATCCTTTTTGAAAAATGGATCGACCTGGCAACTTCACGAAGAAAGAAAAAAGTTACGTGTATATTGTACGCATATTTTTAGTACTAAATAAAAAAAAAATTTTTAAAAAAACACTTTCCTTGTATAGCATAATTAGACATGGACCGAATCGATTTTTTGAATTAGTGGAAAAGAGGGTATTGATTATGTATAAATATATATATCTTTCAGACAGCTAGATTATAACATTACGGAAACGTTTTCGAATGGATGAAAAGATTTTAAGGATATGTACTTAATACTGTAACAGAGCATTACTTTTGATTCAATTACTCGTCAAAACTCAAATATGTATTGAAGATACTATACTTTTTATTATTATTCTACCTTTTGTTGAGATTAAGATGTTCTGTTTACACTTTTACACCAGTAATGTAAAATAAATTGATAACAAAACCTTTCCTTAACCCATGCACTTGGCAACGAATTCTCTCTTTGATATTAATATACGTGTATATAATAGTAGTCTGATAGTAATCTCTCTGTTCGGAAAATTTTATTACTGCGCTTACACTAAGTTAAGATTTTCTTAACTTCTTTTATCAATAATAAAAAGAACAAGAGCATTTACGTGCAATAAATTAAAGGAAACATAAAATAAAATGACTAGATGTTTTAAAAATATATATAATAAAAAATAAAAATAATTAATCACTATAATAAAAAATTATCGTAATAAACCAAATATTCTCATTAAAAAAAAACAATGAAAATATTTTAACACTGCCAATCAAATATAAATTCTGGGCTCAATAATTTTTTTTAAAAAAATTATTAATAAGAAATAACAAAAAAACATGACAAATTAATATTTATAATATTAGCTTATTCAGATTTAAATATTAAAGGGGAATTAACCAATTTATGAATTTTAACTTTTGTAGGACTCCGCTGATGGCCTAGATTTATTTCAAAGTGTAACAATTATATTATATTATAGTGTATTATTGACAAAAATTACGATTCAAGTGATAGTATATTGTATTAAAGAGGGAAAAAGAGGAATATCAGATTCAAAATACACGCCATTCATCTAATCAAAAAGAAAAATTGCATTGCTAAAACTATGGTCCATTAGAATGCGTAGCCTATCTAGATAGGGGTTATGTATATCGAGCAAAGGTAAAGATCTCTCCCTTAATTTCGTCTAACATAAGAATTTTTTTTAATTGGCAGAACACTAATTTTAATTCTTGGAATCATATTAAAGGAAACCTACTCAACATATGCCTGCAGAATCCTTATAATTTGGTGAAAGTCCCTTTTAATTAACAAATAAGGTTCATTTGATGTTTCCTTCCATATAAAGCCCCTATATGATGTAATGGGAGAAGAAACATTTTAATCTAATTGAACCCCAAATGTAGAGAGATATGGCAACTAAGGGAATGAAGAAACACCAGTTTAGAATTGTCATTTTCCCCCTTAACAGTAGCTCAATATTATTAGATTAATTGTTGCAGTTGGTTGAGTTGAATAAATGTAATTATAACGAAATAAAATTAAATCAATTCAAAATGACTAAATTTCTTTAAAATACATATATAAGTTAGGAGGCTGAGAGTAAGACACTTTCTTTCTCTTTCGCTCTAACGATTTTTCTAAATCGGAATAAATATTTTGCTTCCTTATAAATATTTATAATTTTCCTGATCTTAAATATTTATCTTTTATGAAACGTCATCAAGTAGTTCTAACACATTTAATTCATTTTATTTTTTTCCCATTATAATTTTTTACAGACATGAAAGCTTAGAGACACATAAGAGACAAGATATATCGGTAGAAAATTTTCCGATTTCGCACATGTTCGAAGTTAAATATATACCTTCATTAAATTTAATTAATGTTTTTCAAGCAAACCTATGAAGTATTGTTGAATCAGGGAATTGACGACCATCATCGTAAGATGCATCTCTCAACAAAGTGTTCAGAATGAGGAAACAGGAATAAATTAATGAAATTTAAAGGATATAAGTGAGCGTTTATTAACATTGGACTTATAATGCAACATGAGGGATATTGGTGCCACATGAGATATTCTTTTGTTTCTTAGTTAAATACAAGCGACACTTGTAACAATGGGCCATTCTCGAGGTCTATCTCTCGGGTTTTCGTCCGTCCAACAAAATTTGCACTTTTAGTTAGAATGCCTCAATACAAGTGAACGTCACTACCTAATAGTATATTAATTGTATGGATTTCAGTCAGTGAGGTAGATTGTGAATGCTATTGCTTCCTATCAGAGCATATTCGTGGATCCTATAGCCCAGTGATTTTCAACTGTGGTTCGCGCCCCCTAGGGGGCTTGCTATCTCTAATTGAGGTCGCGAGCCTATCAAAAAGTCGAAAATAAAAGATTTAAAAAAAAATTCACTGAAAGGAAGCACAAAACAAATTTTCTTACATTCTGATATACTAAAAAAATAAAATTAAATTTACACTGATATATCATACTTATAAATGTAGAAAGGAAAAGTAAGATAATACTCTTATCCTATTACTTAAAATTAACTTACTTAAAGCATATTACTTAAAAGTAACATACACAAAATGTAATTCTTCTTTTCATAATTTGTACGGTTTATAATTAATTCTCCGTCGTGCGCAGCTGGCCTGAGAGGCCTTCAAAAAGCACTTTGTGTCAAATTAGCAAATTTTGATTATTTTAGTTTAAGCTTCATTTTGTTAAATAAATTGTTCTTTTTCGCACGATTCGGTGTATTCCCTTTCCTTTTCCGGTGTTTTGAATTAAAATTGATCAGGGGGAAGGGGAGAAAATTAAAATATGTCGGTTGCCTCTCAGGCCCGGTGCGCCTGATTATGTTTCGTTCAAAGGTGCACCCGACGAAGGGTTAAGGTTGTATTATAGCTTTAACGTCACAGTACGGAAAAAATGCATTCAATACATTGTTATTGTTAGCCTGATGAAAATTATGATTGAAAATCAGGTCGCAAATACTCAAAATTGAGAAGCATTGTTTAGCCACATCATCGTATCAATATTTGGAATTCAGCGTTCCCACCTGTTATTGACTCCCCATAGGTTTGGGGTTGCATCACGTTGAGTTTAGTTGAAAAGCTTATTATTCCCTTTAACATGTCTTCTCTGTATATCTCGTAAGCATATCACACAGTCACATAGTCTAGTTTGATTAATAAAATTAAATCATTATTATATATTACACTTATTTGTAATCATTTCAAGTATTAAATCAAAGGCATCTCTATCCATGCTGCGTTCGGATTCCCTAGAGAATTTCAATAATGAGAGACCTTCACCTCGGACAACATGAGGAAGAGATGGTTTCGTGATACACATTAATTATTCAAAAGGGTAATTTGTATAAATATATCTTTCAATAATTTTCTATACTTTAAAAGAAATGGTTAAGAATTTTTCTTTTAGATTTTCTTATAAATATAAATTTCTAAATGTTTGTGCATTTTATAGAGTTAGTTCTTTATTTTTTCATCAGTGTTTAAACTCGCGTCACTAACGTCATACATACTCGACATGGTTGAACATGATTAAAAGAATTGCTAAACTCAATAAACTGTTTTGAAGAATTGCTAAACTCAATAAACTGTTTTGAAGAATTGCTAAACTCAATATAACGCAATAGGATTCTTAAAAGATAGTCGGATGACAAAGACCTTTCTCAGTATAAAATATAAAACATTTTTATTTCTTTTCCATGAACTAAATGCTAATTCAAGCGAATTAAATGCATTAATGTAGCAAAATTTATCCCGAATATGGCATATTCATGGAAAAAAAGGAAGGAAAGAAAAATATATTGTAACTCAAATTTGAAAATTTACATATCATATTTCCTTTCAGGATAAAAAAATAAAGCAAAGAAAGAAATATTAGCTCAAAATTGAAAATTTAAGCACTAAGCTTCTCTAGTAAAACTCAATGTATTTTATTATAAAGTAAAGTTTTTAAGAAAAATAAAAGATAGAATCAGATGTTTTTATTTTTAGCAACATGACACACAGTTTAGATATTTTGAAATTTTAAAAAAATGTCATCAGCTTCTGAATTATTTTTCAATACTAACGGATAATAAAATAATACTAAAATAATAATAACTTCTTTTCCAGGAATTTTGAAAAATAATAGCATAATAAAATATTTACAACTAATAAACTGAAATAAAAAAAATAGATGTTTACTTAAAGATAAAAAAATTTTCCTGCAACGTTTTATTAAAGATATACATTATACATTTTTTTTCATTTTTGCAGGCATTTTATGCTTTTTTATTATCTATTTTCTTCTGCAAAGAAAATTCCTTTAATTACATATTATCAGAAATAAATTCTATAAGAGAGTGTATTAATATATTTTTAATATTATTACTTCTTGTAAAAAATTTTCAGATCTGGAAACGAATAGTCTTTGATATGAATGACTGGTTTATAGTGTTCCGTTATTTCACATTTTACCCCTCAGGGGGCTCACCTTCTTTAGGTGAGTACGGGTGTCACAGTCCCGAGGTGCCCTAGTGATCTTTTCCTTTTCCCACGGGGTTTTACTGTCTTTGGTAAACACGGGCTTCACGAACCCGGGGTACCCTAGTGATCCTTCTCTATTTTCGACCCTCTTTCTTGTCATTCAATTCATTCTTTCTTTCTCTTCCCGTCTAGACCACAGATATTAAAACAAATGTTTGGCGCAGTATAGCCGAAATCGGCTCTTGCGCCAATAAACCCCAAAATCACTCACTCACTATTTCACATTTTAACTGAACTTTTTAGATTCAAAATTTAATACTTTTTAAACATTCATAAAAACAAAAGACACGGAAACATGAATCAATAAGCATATATAAATTCATATTTAATCACAATCAGGATATCTCGGCCCAAATTATATGTTAAAAAGGTAATAGTTCCCCAAGAATATTCAAACTATTCGATAAAAGAAACTGCTTATTCATCTATTGAAGCATTTTAGTTTAATTTTTCAATTCATAATTGTAAAGGTAATTAAGGTATCCGACCACTTGCGGCAACTTTTTTTTAAATGGAGATATGGGGATTTTTTTTTATTGTTTTTAGATTTGTTTAGTACATTTTAAGAAAAATATGCTAAAATTTAAAAGAGAAAAACAAATTATATTATTACTAAAATGGGAACAAATGGGTAAAAATTTAAAAGAAATAACATAAACGGGGCCATTCTGTACCAAATGTTTGTGACGGGGCTATTCGCGAGATTTCAGTACTAATCCTCTTGGGAAACTTTGGGGCTAGCATCTATACTATTTCACAGCCTTTTCAGGAAAAACACGAGATAGTTATATGTTAATTAGTTCGACTATATAAAGTCTATATATATATAGATTTTGTAAATGTAGAGGAAAAGGAGTTGCCAAGCTGCACGTAAGTAACGCCGGAGAATTACTTCACGAACTTAGCGCGCGTTTAATAGATATAAATTATAAGAGTAAATTGTTAGATTGACTATTGAGGATAATAGAATCAGTACGACCTGAGGTCAGTTAGTGTTCGTCTCCTTGTCCATTCTGGTAGACGGGTTTACTT
>BMAO01007153.1:210273-262583 GCA_019973975.1 Trichonephila clavata
TTTTAATCCAAAAAAATCTTTAGTGAATTTGGCATTATTATCACCCAGTGGCGCTCACAAGTGGAGGTCCCCGGGTCCGCCCTCCTCCCGCCAAAGCCTTTCATTTTTTGTCGATTGATTATAATCCTATGTATATAGGACGTAAAATTTAATTAAATATTTGTTATTACTGATTAATTTTATTAATGAATGCTAATTATTTATTAATTATTTAATTTTTTACTGTTTTTTGTTCCCCGGAAATCGGCAAAATCAAAAGAATATGTTGGACGGCATGTTGGAGCATGATACGAGAAGGGTGGACTTCCTACCCTGGACCCCCCCCCTCTTGAAATATTCCTGTGTGTGCCACTTGTATCACTAGTTGTGATAATTTTGGAGGTCACTCTTTAAAAAAACCATGGCTAAGGGAGAATAAAATTGTTTAATTAGATCACAAATTATTCCTCAGAGTTCTTAACAGGAAAAAAAAATTTTGAACGAAATAAAGACGAATTTTTTTTAAAATTTAATTCACAACCCTTAAATCAATCTGTTTGACTCCTAAGCAACACAAGTAATATTTTACATCATTTATTAAGTTGGTATCATTTGCGAATAATCAATACAGTCAATATTATAAAACTAATAAATATTAATAATGTATAAATTACTTTTACAAAAAAAAATATCTATAGTCACACTTACTAAAAAAATATTCACAATGGAATCGTTTTAGTAAAGTAAAAATATAAATTTAACACTGAAATAAAACAAAAACTTTGTTTTGACAATGTAAAATATATTAAATTATGCTTTAGTTTAAAGTGAGGATAAGCTAATTATTTAAGGCGAAATTTAATATTAATTATTAACGCAATGACTTTTTTTATAAACGTGAAAATATATACATTACAATGAGACTAGGCTGAAATAAATATAAAAAATTTACATTTCATCTGGACACATTTTATACGTCCTTATGGAATTTAAATTTTATCTGAATGAACTTTGTATTTACGAATTTATAAATACTTTACTTGAAATCCTTGAATATATCCCCGCTTTGCTTTTAATTAACAAAGCAACTAATTCAGAAAATAGTTTTCTTGATAAAAAAATTTTTTGATGTACCATGTTTTTATAGCCATTTTCATGCATTGTCATCCACTTCTGAGCTATATTCCAGATTTCAAGTCTCTAGCTCATCCACAAGTTTGTTTAAAATTATTTACAAAATTCCACCCGGACAGACACACAAGAAAGCGAGTTAATAAAATTATGGTAACCTGGGGCTCCTCTTTGACCCCAAGGCCACGAAATTAAATACGTAGGCTCAACTCGACTCATGCTATCGACAGGTGGTCTTTGTTTGTGTAAATTCGTGTAAGTTCCAGAGTTACTGGACCCCTATCGAAATCGGGGCCCATCTCTTCGGGGGCCTGGGTTCAAGACTAGAACTTCTTTTTTACATTTTCTTGCATTGTCATCAGTTTCTGAGCTATGGTCCAAATTTCAAGTCTTTAGCTCATCGGGAAGTAAAATCAATTACAAAATTCCAACTGGACAGACAAGAAGGCGAGTTAATAAAAACATGGTAAAATCAGGATTATCCGATAGAAATCTTAAAACATTATTTTTATCTATTTCAGTTTAAAGAAATCTTTCTCCCAAAAGAATTTATAGATATACACATATGGATAAAAACAATTTGAAATGAAGTGATACTAAATTAAGAATGCATTCGAATAATCTCCATTTTACACACACAATAAATTTATGAAATAACTAATATTGTCCAATTTTTTTTTGTTTACTTTTTTACTGATATCTCTCAAGTTATCCTTCCCCCTCTTTATAGATAGTCCACAGGAGCGCATGTCAGTGGCGTAACGGCAAGTATTAGAGCCTCCTGCAAAATCAGGTTTTGGACGCCAAAACGGATCTTACAAAGGGTGCGTACACTTGGCGTCAGTCAGGTCTTGGCCCTCTAGCATCCTGTACCACCTCCGCGATACGGGTAGGGAATACAATCACGTGTTATATTTTCAATCCCGGGATTTTGGGATTACATTATCAAATCCTGGAATCCCAGGAATGGTCCCAGAATTAGATTGAACTATTTATGAAAAATACTTACACGTTAGCGTACATAGTTGATGGTGATGGTGATTTTGGGGTTTATTGGCGCAAGAGCCGATTTCGGCTATACTGCGCCAAACATTTGTTTTAATACCTGTGGTCTAGACGGGAAGAGAAAGAATAAATTCAATGACAAGAAAGAGGGTCGAAAATAGAGAAGGATCACTAGGGTACCCCGGGTTCGTGAAGCCCGTGTTTACCAAAGACAGTAAACCCCTTGGGAAAAGGAAAAGATCACTAGGGCACCTCGGGATTGTGACACCCGTACTCACCTAAAGAAGGTGAGCCCCCTGAGGGGGTTAGCGTAGTTGAAATTAGTTGAAATTACGTAATAAAACTGAAAACATAGGCAACCAAAATGGTTTAATATTATTATTTTTTTAAACAAACCAAAACAAAACTTAATTCATCATTAAAAAATCAAATAAAAATAGTACACAATGAAATTTAAAAAATATTTCTTAATTTATTGTTCTTCTATAAATAAGCTTTTAAAAACACACAGTCATAGCGTTATCGTTTAAGCGGCTTCATATTGTTCTTACAAATTGCCCTGCCGAAGAAAATGCTCGTTTGGATTCTACCCTAGTAGATTTCATCGTCATTAAATAGGAGTGTGTTCTTTCCAAGTAATCCCCACGTCTCCCTCCTTTTTCAAAAAGAGGCATTTCTTTTTGAATTTTTGATGACACCGTCTCAAAGCTAATAGGTTGCATTGGTGCATATCCCTCTTGATAACGTTATCTAGTTCTTCTGCTACATTTAATGGTTTTTAAATACAAATTGATACGTACATATTTCATTAAAAAATATAAAAAATAAATAAAAGGCATTTTTTAAAAATTAAAGTTTTAGAATATTTTGATGAGAAAAATTTTAAATTATAATTTAGTCAAAAATTGTACCCCGCTATTAGTTATTTTAATCCCTGGAATTCGGGATTTGAAGAAGCACGGGATCCCAGGGCTGCAAACCCTAGATGTGGGGGTGTACGTTACGCCACTTAGCGCTTGTTGTTATTATAAGTTATAAAAAGTTTATTATAAGCATGCATAAAGTCCATATACTATTTGCTCAGAAACTATTTCCCTTGTGGACGAACTTTTTACTACAAGCTATGTGTACTATTAATAACGCTTAAGTGAAGGATTTGTCATTTTGTTAAAAAGTAAGATAATTTCGAATTTTGAAAATCAAATCACGTTCAATCATGCGAAAATCCTGGAATTAAATTTAAAAAGGCTCTTTTGGTAAAAGCATTTGCTAAATATGTTTTATTCTCTCCATTAAAATATATTGACATAACAGAAATATATTCACTAAAAATTTTCGATTTTTGAGCAAAAAATACGTAAAGTGAACATTTTTGCATCTTGAGAAATCAATGACTAAAGGCAAAAAAACGATTTTTGTGCCTTTTTCCCCCCTCATTTGCTTTTGGAGCATTGTCTTTACCTTTTGTTTCGGCAATACTTCTAAACTTATTTCCAACATTTTTAAGGAAAGTTTTTTTTTTTTTTTTATCCTAAGGTGCTTATGCAGAGTTCCTTGAACTTTATATACACCTAATACTTTAAAACATGAGACACAGTAAAATAACCTGATTCAAAGCCATATTGTTTTTAAATCATTAATTTGTTTACATGACCTTTATTGAATTGTGTAGTAACCATGTTTGCAAGAGTTTTAAAATTTTCATTCCACACTTGTAGATTTTGAAATCATTGACCATTTCCTATTGTTAACTACCTCAATTCGGATTCTGAGTCTTTCCTTGCAAACTTCTATCAACAAAATAGGATCAGCCACGTCCCTAAAAACTGGTTTAATTTAACTCATTACTGTATGTTACACACGAGTATGTGTTTTATAGTCATAGTGTTTTTTATTACCTTCAGCCTCTGCTTTTCGAAATTTAAACCATTAATTTACGCCTGCAGGACACGCCGCGTTGAGGTTTCTGGTTCGAAGACGGAAGATTTAAATCAGAGGCGGCCATCCTTTTTGGGAAGAGTGCCACTATTCGATAAAAAGAAATAATATTATGCATGCCCACTTCCAACTTCTCCAACAAACAAATACGGAAAATTGAAAAAAATTTACTTATAAGCTTATTATGGGATTTTCACGCTAATAGCACATTTTTTATCCAAGTCTATGTAATCGGAATTTAAAAATAATATATTAAAAGAAACGAAAGTACAAACTTAAGTTTTATTGTTGATAAACTCTTTTTAGAAGTTCAATCATTTAGGTTAGGTATATAAAATTAAAATGAGTAACTTGAATCATTTAATTCAAACCAATTATTAAACGCTCAGTATATACTTAATGTGGCTTTTGAATTTCTACTTTTTTTTACCAAGTCATCTATATTAGGACTAGCTGGTATACCCGGGTTCGCACGGATGAATTGAAAAATTAAACAATACAGATTGAAGTATAAAGAAGTTTTTAATGAGTTAATTTTAAGTGAATTACAAACTAAACAAAAAAAAAAAGCTTTTCTCATATCTCAGCTGAACAAAAAAAAACCATATTTGTAAAACTTTAAGTCTGTAGATCTATAGCTGATAAAAAGGGTTTTTTTTTATTCATAATGTCCCCGTAACTCTCATCTGGGTTGATTTTTGTAAACACCTTCCTAAGCTGATCTCTGTTCAGCAAAAGAAACACATTGTTACAATTTTTGTGTAATGAAAGCTTTAAATAGTGTAAATAATTTATATCTGAATGTGCAATACGTTAATATAACTTTCTGTTGTATTTACTTTATGTTAAAATTGTAATATTCGCAAGCAATGCCGTTCCTTACACATTATAATAGCGATTCAAAGAGAAAATAGCGAAATGTTGGCGATAGAGCCAAGTTGGCATCAGTTTTGGCACCCATGTTGGCAACTTGGTGATTTATGGAATGGTGCAGAAGTTGATATGTTGTAGTGCAATTTTCTGGGAGCTGCAACAAAGAGGATAGCACAAAAACCTTCTCCACACAAAAAACCATAAACATTCCAATTTTCATAGTGATTGGCTGAATGGTTTTGGAGTGATGCGATTTCATATATACTAACATCCATTTTAATATATATAGATTAGCTCTAAAGATGCTACAAAATTAGGTTATTATATGTGTACATTAGCTAGTTTTGAGTGATATTTATTTTATTCTGTTCATTGCTGAAAAAATTTATTCCCAAGCATATTTTGATCTAAATTTTGAAGTTTTTTGTCTGAGACAACCCACTTCAATAAAATTGTACAAAAAATGGTTTTTTATTATCTTTTCAAATTTTTTTAGTTTTCAGTAATCTTTCATGTTGCCACTGATACAACTCCATCGTATACACAGTATCACGCGTGACGCGGGTTGTCCACTCCTGATTTAAATAAACAATCAAAATAGCAGTTTCTGTACTGTTGCAATTTTTGGATATTCTTTCGAAAGGTCAGATTATAAAATTGTATATTTTTGTAATTAAAACATATGTGAATCAGTTAAGACCAGGTTAAAATTTATTCAACAAATTATACAAGTTTAAATTAAATTATGAATGCTTTATCCGTAATTTACTTTTCCCATTGGCTTTTGCTCTAAAAATCCAATAAACGACGCGAGTACCTATACGCTTTTCAACGTGTTCAATGGATTTAAATATTTCCGCGCCGTCATCAAAAACTTATACACTCAAGAGCCAAAACATTATAACCACACCTACATTTTGCAATGAACTCGCGTGGATGACGTGGAAGGCACGTGATCAGGTGGAAATGGTATTTAACTGCTGCTGGAGAGTCTAAAGAATCATTCTTTCATTTACTTCTGTGTGTGATGGGAAAGGTTGCGGATCTAAGCGACTTTGATAGAGGGCAGATTGTAATGGCTAGAAGGCACGGAACAAGTATTTCCTAAACTGCACGACTGGTGGAGTTGTTCGCGATCTACAGTTGTTAGTACTTATGCAAAGTGGATGAATGACGGTAAAACCAGCAGTAAACGACATGGTGTTGGACGTCCACACGCTATCAAAGAAAAAGGTCGTCGGAGACTGTCTCGCATAGTGAAGCACAACCGGAGTGTGACGTATGTGCGTTCTTCTTTGAGACATCTGGGACTTGCTTCCCACGGCTGGGTCAGTTTTTAGAAGAATGATGACCACACGTGCAAATCGCTAATATACTGCGACGGACGTGTCTTAATTAGCCCCTGCAACCTTTGAACCGAAGGGAAGCATTTCGCCACCACCGGATGTGTGGTGTGAAAGGGGACGCGCGGAGGTCGGTCAACCGCAGAGAAAGAGGAGAACAGCGAAAAACTTCGCATGGAACGGACCAACAAGATCCCTCCCTCACAAAATTATTTTGGACTCTAAAATCATCTCATAGTGCAAACTTGTATATTAATGTAAATAATAGCTGTGACTTAATTAAACTAAATTATTATATTTCAAACATGCTACCATTATTGAAACAAACGTCACAGGAGCCAGACAGTGGCTCAGCTGACAGCTCAATACAATGCAGGGCCAAGTAGAGTAGTATCGGAGCACACTGTTCAGCGGACACTGTTGGATATGGGACTACGCAGCAAACGTCCCCCTCGTGTGCCTTTGCTGACCAAGTGTCATCGCCAACTGCGCGCTGGGCCCGGGAACATCACGACTCTCCATGGATCAGTGGGAGAGAGTTACCCTGTCAGATGAATCACGGTTCGTCATTCATCCCGCCGATGGCCGTGTCAGGATACGCCGTCTTCCAGGCGAACAGTTGCTCCCTCAATGTACAGTAGGTCATACACAGGCCGGTGGTGGTGGTATTATGCTTTGAGGGACGTTCTCTTGGGTTTATCTGGGACCCGTGGTTGTGGTAGAGCAGACCATGAATGCTATTGGGTATCTGGACATCATTGCGGACCAGTGCACCCTTACATGGCCTCTGTTTTTCCAGCTGGAAATGGAATGCTCCAACAGGACAATGCCCCGTGTCACAAGGCTAAAATTGTGTTGGAGGGGTTCCAGGAACATGATGCTGAATTCCAGTTAATGTCCTGGCCGCCTAACACACCGGATATCAATCCGATAGAACACATTTGGGATCTCATGGGACGGCAGCTCAGAGTTCAAAGACCACCAAATCGCAATTTTTCGGATTTGCGGGACCGTTGTTTAAACATCTAGTACAATCTATCTCCGGCCATCTACCAAGGACTTGTGGCATCCATGCCAAGGCGGGTTGAAGCTGTGTTGAGCGCCAAAGGTGGGCCAACTCGTTATTAACAGGTGGTCATAATGTTTTGGCTTTTGAGTGTATAGGCTCTATATAAAAACAATTAGTTTTAATTAAAGAAATGTTATGCGAAATATATCAATTGAAAGAAATCTTTGAATTTTGATGTAAGTAGTACGACAATATATGCAGAAAATTTAATAAAATTTTCCTAGAAAAATAATAAATTATCGTTGAGTGTAAAAAATTCAACGAACATCTTTATTAAATTTGTTATCCTGTCTATTGAAAATGTATTAGTATTATTACTTATTTATCTTTCAGATAGCAACGTTAGCTATAAAAAAATGTATTATTTCATTTTTGTTATGATTTCATTTGTATAATTACTTCTTTTTTCTGTGAGTGGCAACAGTGAAAATATAAAACTTTCATTGCTTGTGAATGGCAAATAAAAGTGTGTTTAATTATTATTAAAATGAGTGTTTAAATAAAGTTGTCAGCGATCTTTGAAAACATTATTTATCTTTTTAATTGAAATTTCTAACCACACCGAAATTTTAATTCTACTCTAAAAGGTGTGGAAAGAAATTTGGCGTCCATTCAGTTATTTTGGAAAGCTGAAAAAATTAGTTTACGTTTTTTTCTTTTCTTTTGAAGCTTTAACACTGTCCATTGATAATAAAATAATTTAAATCAAATTTTACTTTGTTGTTATTCTTAAATATCTTGGAAAACGAGAAACTCAGCAAATTTTTCTGCGGATGAACGGGGTTGTGAGAATGTTGTACAGTCGACTCTCGCTAATTCGAAATATATGCTCAACCCCTAAAAAAACTCTTGATATTTCCAACTAAAACAATACGTTTTGGTACACTCAATATTTCAATAATTAATCTGTGGCTGGCCAGAATACAACACACGATAATTCGAAGTGATCTAATAAAATCTCAACAATTCAAACACTCACTATCGTGTAGAGTCCTGTAGCAAATAGTTTGGAGCTTACATGTTTTGTGTTGTGCTGTCTCTGCTTGTCTCCCCTGTAACGTAGCCCCTTTGATGACCATCGGAGTTGACTCCGATAACTCTGACAGAAGTTAAAGTGTCACTAAACAAACTATACAACTTTTTCCTTCAAAATCATGCTGATGCGGACGTTTTTCAAGCTTCATTTGTTCTAGAAAAATCTATTGACAAAGTTAGATTGAATGCTATAAAGCAAAAACAAAACAAAAGATTTTTTGTCAAAAGAAATTGCGTACAGTATGTATTCTTTTAATAGTTGTTTTTAATACATAGATGCATTATTTTAATATAGGAGACTTAATTTCTGTATAATATTTATAATGTATAATATGTACTTTTTAAAAATACTTTAAAATTATTTTACACATATGTACACAATTGTTATTTTATTACATAGTTTCAAATTTAAATGTGTTAGGAAAAAATTTGTCTTCGTGTATTTTGGGAGTTTTTCCTACCCTCTTGATAATTCGAACTCTCGATAATTCGAAGTTTTTCATTGGTCCCTTCAACTTCGAATTATCCAGAGTCGACTGCAGTTATTTTTCAGGCATTACATAACAGGACACGCGGACATTAGAAAGCATCCGACACTTTCTGAAAAAAGAAACCAAGGATACACAGATGTCCGTATGTAAATCAAAACCCCTTCCCCTCAAGAAAACTTGATTTATTTTATTACTCTTTGAACTCCCCGTGAAAAGAGAGTACAGTTCACTCCCACCCCCATGTAATAAAACAGAGGAAACGATATTTTATCTCAGCGTTGGTCAGCTCGTCCCTTGGATCGTTAGTGACCGCCACACCACCGCAGGAACGCCCCAAGGATCCATCATTTCGCCAATCCTCTATAACATCTATACCAGTGATTTCCCCACATCCCAACTTGTCACCGTCTGCCTTTTCGCCGACGATGCTGCCATTCTTTCGACCAGTCTAGCTGCCGATCAGGCAGCTCGCACCCTTCAAATTACCTGTCACTCCTAGAAACCTGGCTGACGAAATGGAGAATAGCCGTCAACACTGAAAAATCAAACGCAATAGTCTTCCGTAAAAAAAGAAGCCTGATCATGCCCCCACCCTGAAGCTCTTCGACGAATCAATAGCCTGGACCTTCGAAACAAAATATCTCGGTCTCATCCTTAACGACAAGCTCACCTACCGCCCTCACTTCACTGAAACCAAAAAAAATTACTGGACCAAACATTTCTCACTCATTGAACTCATAGGTAAAAAATCTAAACTCTCATTAAAAAATAGAATCTTCATTTACAAGACTTACTTACGCCCCATCCTATCCTACGCCTGTCCCATATGGGGATCAGCAGCTAACAAACATCTTGACGACCTCCAAAGACTTCAAAATAAATCTCTCAGAATAATAGCCCGAGCACCGAGATACATCCCCAGATCAGTCCTACATGAAGAACTCAGCGTCGAACCAATTCATACCCTTATAGCCAACCTATCTTCCAACTTTCATTCCTCCATCCAAAATCACGACAACCCGACGATAAGCTCTCAAGTCAACTTCACGCACCTGTCAAACAATATGTATCGATTGCCTCATCAAGCTTCTACTATAAACCCCGTCTTCTAAGAATTCCAGCCCCACAACCGGAAGATCGAAAGGTCGAAAATCTGTTTCTTCGTTTCGAACGAAACGAACCCTCTCCCCCCTCCCCCTCCAACCCCTGACCGCTGAGCTATTTTTAGCTCAGTGAACCTCTCATTTTAACGTACTATCTTCTCCCTTTCTACAGATCACTTCAGAACTGAAGTATAAGCCTAGTTACCTCTAGGCTGGCACTAAGGAAATCCATATATTCCAAACCTTTTACAACACTACTAACTTCATTATTGCAGCTGTGTGACTCAGTGGGGAACGAAAGGGTGGGGTTTAGCGGTTCAAACCCTTCCCATACATAGGGGTCGACAAACTTTTGAGTGAGAAGAGCCTAATTGACAAAGAAACAAAACAAGCCACTTATGTGCAGGGACGTCTTAAGACTCTTTGAGGCCCTGGGCCCTGAAGAATCTTAAGATTTTTGGAGACTCCGAGCCCCTTTGCAAATGTAGAACCTACCTGCGATCTTTAAAAGTAGACAATAGCATGCATTGTCAAATACTCGTTCAAACGGTCATTAGAAAAAATAAATGTGTACGACTCACACTATCTCAAAAACTTAGGCACAAACTGGCTTGACCGATGACCGCATTTCAACTCAATGAGTTGAATGATTGTTTATGGTATTAGGCCTATGCAATAGGGCACACAGGAATTGTTCAAGGGGAGGGGGTCCAGGGTCGAAAGTCCACATGCCGCCAAATATATTCTTTTGATTTTGTCGACTTTTGGGTAAAAACAATAAAAAACTAATTATTGAATAAATAATTAGCATTAATTAATAAAATTAATTATTAATAACAAATACTTAATTAAATGTTATGTACTATATATAGGATTATAATAAATCGAAAGGGCTTAGGGGGGGAGAGGTCCGGACCCGACGATCCCCCTCCTTGTATGCGCCACTGGGCCTAGGGCTAGACACAGTCAACGATCATCACACAGTAATACAGTCTTACCAGTTGACATGCAGTTTGAAATTCCCTGTTTTTCGGAGAATATGTACGGGAATAATATTTGACCATTAAAATTATCTGGATCATGATATTATTAAGAGTCGAGAATGAAACGAGGCTTCCACCGACGGTGAGGCCCTGTGCCCAGGCCCAGTTGGCCCATGCCTTAAGACGTCCCTGTTTACATGCATAACAATGAGCACCCTCGGTATAAAAGAAGCTTTCCGGCAGCGATTACGATAAAGAATGTGTTTCGTTTCCTAATTTTTTATTTTATTACTTTAAGTTTTACACACAGAAAAATTTCCATCAGTTGCGTACACAACGGGGGGTGTCCTAAGGGTCCACCCTCCCCAAAGCACTTGAGTTTTTTTTTTTTAGATTGATGATTATCCTGTATATATATAACGTAAAATTTAATTAAGTACTTGAAATAAACAATTTATTTTATTTGTTAAAGCTAATTATTAATGCAATAATTTATTTTTTACTGGTTTTTTATTAGCAAAATCGACAAAATCAGAAGAATAAAATGGTGTTGTCTTGAGGTATGATACGGGTTAGGGGACTTTCAACCAAGAACCTTCCCCCCCCCCCCTGAAAATTTTTTGTGTGCGCTACTGTTTTCCATTTCTGCAAAAAGTAAGAAATATCGAAGACATTTTTATTCGTGTGGCTCAATGCAAGAACGATTAACGTCAAGATTAACATAGTGTTCAGAATTAAACTTTTTCGCTATGGGAAATAATTCAGGTCCAATATTGACGGAAGTACACAAAATGTTCTAACCGCATGCAGGGCTGATCCTGGCAGGTGTGCACCGCACCCGGGTAGACAAAATAAGGACCGCATGCCGCATATAATTCTATCAATCCAGCAAAAAATTTTATGATTTTTTTCAAAATAAAACTTGTAAGTCGAATCAATATGCTAAATTTTAAATAGTTATTGAAAAATCAAAATAAGTCCCGATTTCCCGATAATATAGTATAGTTTAAGAAAAATAGAACACTAGGTCATATAGTGCGTTGCTCCACATTGTCCTTTAAAGCCTACTCTTTACGCACATCCTTCATTTGATGCAAAATTCGAATACAGCAATAGAAAAGGTTTTCCTGCTTATCAGTGGCACTGGCAGCGCATTGTAGATCAATGCTAACTGAAGCGTCTCAACAATTATTTTTACGAAATATTCGCAACTCAAAATAGTTGAAGGTACAGTTGAAAAAAATTCAAAATTGGATGGTGACCGTCGTTGCCTAATGACCAAGGTAATGGACTCATAGTCGAGTCTATTACTTCTAAATACCCGCCGTGCAGGTTGAGACGATGCACGCTAAATATGCCGGGGTTCAAACGTCCTCCCGTTGCCGTGATATGGTAGTTTGCAGAGTTGTGTGCTAGCTTAAGTGTCGCCCTTGTCATTTGACCATGGTTCAAAATTACGAGGTCCGTCGCCAATATCCTTCGTGCATCTTTATCGTGCTACGTTAACATAGCTCTCCTTCACTCAAAACTGAATGTTTCCCTTTCTGGAAAATCATTAACTTATATAAACAAGTAATATAAAAAAAAAATTAAGTCAATTCCTATATTTCGGTCAACAACAAAAAAACATTTTATTTTAGTTACTTTTAGATAAATAGTTACAATTATATAAATATGTATATACACATGACAGAATCACAATACTGACAAAATAGAAAGCGATTTTTCTTACAATTTTCCATTTTCCTTTCTATGTATGATGTTGGACTATTTTTTGTTTGTTACTATTTTTAATCATTCATTAAATTTAGTTATTCTAATGAAATAGTATAGTAAAAAAATAAATCACATTCTCAGAAATTAGGCTATTTCGGGTGAGATTCAAACCCACGACCTTTGGATTCGAAGGCCAACGCGCCATCCATTGCACTACAGGGACACCAGGAACAATTTTCCTTTCTATAAATACTGTTGGACTATTATTTTTGTGTGTTTGCTACTATTTATTCATTTTTAATTTAATAAATGAACTAATATTTGAAAAAACTGTATTAACATCAAATGTCATCCATTACATGTTTAAAAAATGTATTTGAATGAATGAATAGAAAGTATGTTATTAACGATTGAAATTTGAACAAGATATATAAATATAAATATATATATAGAGAGAGATTATATATATATATATATCTTTATATATAAAATATACGTGTCACAGTGTTTGTCCGCAATGGACTCCGAAACTACTCAACCGATCATAACATAATTTTCATACTGTGTGTCATTTCATCCAACTTAAAACATAGGCTGGTTTTTATTTAAATTAATCACGCCATAATTTTTTTTATTGCCGGAAATGTGAAGAATTCGGAAAAAACGTTGCCAGATTCCCGTAAGGGAATAATCGCAAAATGTGGCATTGCTAATGTGTCTGTTGAAGCAGATATTGCAAACTAAAATGTACGAAAATCAAGTGCCTGGCGTATTTCGGGGTGTGGAATCCGATTTTCGAGTCAGTTTGCAAAAATAACCATAACTTTACCGGATAAAGCCGGCCGACCGTATTTTAGACACACCATAACAGGAGCTTACATTAAAAGACTTGAATCGTGAAAACTTGGACTCTGGCGTACTTCAAAATGGATAATCTGAATCTGATACCCAGCTGGAGAAATAACTGTAACTTTGCCGGATAATTCAGGACGACCATTTAATACGCAAACCGTGGCAAGAGCCTTACACTTAATGTCTTGGTGCGGGAAAAGTGCGTTTTTGTTGTAATTCGGGATGGTGAATGAGAGTTTGAAATATAATTTTATAAATTCCTGTAACTTTGCTAGATAATGCCGGACGACCCTAATGCCCCTTTCAGGGATTGGATTTGCCGGCTCAGGGGAACAAACGTAATTTCCAGTTGTATCTAGAGGCGGGAAACGATAATTTGAAATTATATTTCAGAAACATCACTAAACTTGCCAGATATTGTCTGAATTAAGAAAAAGGCAAATGATTCGAGTCCCGCGTCCGGATTTTCATTATCTCAGGCGACTGAACTTGCTCGCGCTGGAGCATCAAAAGTCATCTCCGGGTGCATTTTGGAGTGTGAAATGAGAATCTGAAATTGAATTTTAGAAGTTTCGAAAACTTTGCCGGATTATGCCATTCGACCGTATTTTAGACACACCGTAGCAGGGGCATGCCTTAAAAGCCTTGGATCGTGAAAACATTGTCCCTGGTGTATTTCAAAACGGATAATCCGAATCTGATATTCAATCTGAGAAATAACATTAACATTGCTGGACAATTCAGGATGACCGTCTTTTACGCAAACCGGGGCAGGAGCTCACCCTTAATGTCTTGGCGAGGGAAAAGTGTATTCCGGGTGGAATTTAAGATGGTTTAATCGAGTCTGAAATCGAAATATAGAAATTCCTGTAATTTCGCCAGATAATGCCGGGGGATTGGAATATTCTCGGACAGTAGTGCCAGCCTATCTTGCCGACGTAAAGTGAGTAAGTGAGTGGATCTTAACGTCGCACTTTTCAGATACATGAGGGCTTTTGTCGTCTGACCGCGTAATTTTGAACCAAGGCCAAGTGACGTGGATGACACCTGAGCTGGCACCCCCTCTCCTAACTACCACACCACACCAACGGGAGAACGTTTGGCCTCTCGACAGATTTAACGTGAATCGCTCCCCTACACTGCGGGTTTTCAATGGTGCTGGGCTCGAACTCATGACACGCTAGCCATGATCCGATGCCTTGACCACTTGGCTACCGCGGCCACTGCCGACATAGAGACGTGAAAAAAGGATTTTGATTGTATTTCGGAACTACTGATTCGAATATTCTCTTTCCAATTCAATATAATCTCATATCTACGTCAAATAATGCCAGACGAAAGTATTTTGCACGAACTGTGTAAAAGGATTGCTTTAAAATTCTTGAGGAGAGAGAAATGCTTTCCTGGTGTTTTTCTGGATGGGAAACAATAATAATGTGAAATCGGATTTTAGAAACTCCCGTAACTGCCGGATAATGCCGACCGACCGTGATGTCTCCCTTCAGAGACTGAACTTACAGGAGCAAGGGCGTCAAAAAAGGGCACCGAGTACTTCTCGGGGTGGGAATGAGAATCTGGATACGGATTTCAAAAGCTTCCGTAAATTTTCTGTATATTGCTGGAATGAGGTCAAATGGCTTTGTGTTCGAGTTCCACCTCCGGATTTTCATTCTATGTAGCAACTAAACTTTCAGGTGCAGTCGTGCGAAAATATGATTGCAATAGGAAATTGCATCTTCGGGCATTGTTGTCACTGTGTTAGATGGCTTAAAAACTGCACATTCCGCATCAGCTGCCATTGGACATTCATAAAATACAAGATGCAATGTGTACCATTGAAAAAAAGAGTGGATTGGCTACAGTATTGCAAATGAATTCAGTCATGATCAGGGACAATTGTACCATGAACCATAAACATTCACTCAAAGCATTACATCGAGCCTTGCAAGATTTAAATGGCAACGAGAGAATACTCGGTGTTGCTGTTGTATTACTGTCTGGTGATTTCCGACAAGCATTAACAGCTATTACACGCTATACTTTTGGTCACGAGATTAACGCCTGTTTAAAACAATCGTTTTTATGGCGAAAAGCGGAAACACTTCGACTGACCATAGACACGTGAGTACATTCACACGATGATCAATCTGAGCAAATATTTCCTAACCAACTACTGAATATCGTAAACAGTAAAGTAGACTTCATCCCAATACATAATGCTGAAATACCCAGACGATTTCTGTAATGTTCTTTAGGCAAAAAGGAACTGATTGAGAGTGTCTTTCTGGATATACTGTATAGTTATCATGATAATTATTGCCTCTGTAATCCAGTTACTTAATCAGAAAAATTTTTGATATTGTGATGAAATAAACTTTAAAAAAAAGGGTTGTTGCCAGTTGATCCAACCATTTGTAAAACAATCGAAACTGTTGTTGATGAAAACAAAACCGTAAGTTTTCCAACCGAATTTTTGAATTCTTCAGATATATCAGGAATATCAACACATAATCTTCGGTTGGTTCCCTGGTTATTATCTGCGTAACTTAAATTCACCTAGCTAATGCAACGGTGCACGTTTAATAATCAAAAGAATTATACCGGGAACTTCTTGATGCAAACATTTTGACTGTAAAGTTTGATTGAAAATTCTGTCTGCTACTACGGAATTTGTCGCCACGTATTCCACTGATACCGTCAGAATCTCTAATACTATTTGTGACGTCGTCACAATGGAGAAAGCGCCTCTATTCATAAACATTTCCACAGCTGGAGAAAACGTGTTTTTAGCTGCATTGTGTTGTATCAGACAGCTGGACCATCTGCGACGGTGTGTCTGGGGGACACTATGGACCGGGCATCGCTGCATTATTTTCTATTCATGGGCAGTGATTGTACGTCTTGAATGCTGGCGCCTCTGCAGGTGGCGGCGAGGTGTTTGAAGTGCCAGATGTCAGCCGGGCCCTTGTCGCCGGGAACCTTTGAGAGGGACCGGACCTTTGTCATCTCTGCACGAATGGATGACGTGCCAGACCATTGGTGCCGGGTGCAAAACCCTGAAGTCTGCCAATGGGGATTGATGAGGGGCGTGGAGTGAACCCGCCCCTAGAGTTTAAAAGAGTGGACTTCGGAAAAAGAAGGGGACGGCTACGGAGAGAGACGGAAGAGAGAAGCCTGCTGACGGAGGAAAAGACTCCTGAGAGACTCGTGATAGACTCCCACGAGAGATTCCCGGAATTGAACCCTGCAGACGAAGGAAGAGACTCCGGACAGACTCCCACGAGAGATACCCAAGAGAGAGGCCTGCTGACGAAGGAAGGAGCAAAGAGACTCCGGAAAGACGGCTGATAGAATACAACGAGAGATTCTTTAATAATTAGCTTAGCGTACATTTTCAATGTGGTGCCAAGACGTTACATATTCAAAAGGCTTCAATTCCGATTCGTTTGGCTTCGCGATGACCATAAATGAATCTGAAACAGAACAATATTCTTTTGATACTTGGACTTAGAAAATCCATGTTTCTCGAATGGGCAACTAGATGGCACATGCTCACGTGTGCGGAAACCGTTGAATCTATTTGAATGAGCAAAATACGGGTTACCGAAAAATATTGTGCACCGATTAGCGATTAGTTGTTTTCAATTATTATTTGTTATACTTTAAAATGATAAATATAACTTAAAAAATTGCAAAGAATCAACGTTGTTCGCCATATTTATAAAATTAAATCTCCATATGTTGTTACTTAATGACTTCGTTAGTAATTCATGCATTATACTACACTCAAATAGGAGATGATTGAAATGCAAAATTAAAATAATATGTTGTTTTATACTTTATTTCAATCCACCAAAATTATAAACCAAGATTAATTTGACTGCATTGAATAGCTTAGAATAATATTGAACTAACGTATTAAAACACAGCCACAGCACCGCGTGGCTGGGTCAGCTAGTATATATATATATACACTGGTGTTCAAAAGTTAAGCATAAATCGTAAAATGCGAAAAGCATGGAGTAAATATTCGTAAAATTATTCCAAATTTCTTGCGGATATTAATTGGGTGAAGAAAAAACATTGGGTTTATGCAAAACTTTTCAGTCGACTACGTCCTGCGCGAAACACCGGCGTATGTCGGAACGCGGAGAAACCGATTCACGCAGCATACGCAGTTCAGACTAGTTTCGTGCAACTGCTGTGCGAAGGAACGTTGTTAACCATCAAATAAGGTGAATGATGGCACAAAGACGCCAATTGGACATGTTTACGAAAGGAAGAATCGCTGGAATGCTGGAATCCTCATGATCACAAACCAAAATGTCTCGAATTCTGAATGTGGACCAGTCTGTGATCTCAAGACTGTGGCAGAGGTTTCAAAGAAGGGAGATGTTACCCGACAACCAGTATCAAGAGTCACAACCCCCCGCCAAGACTGATATCTGGTAATAAGTGCGCGACGTCAGAGGGGTAGTACTGCCAGAGCACTGGGTACGGCGCTCACAGTCGCCACAGGAATACGAATTTCGAGACAAACTGTATACAGGAGACTCAATCATGCTCGCCTGTATGCCAGAAGACCAGCAGTTTGCATTCCCCTCACGTCTGCGCATAAACACGCTCGTTTGAACTGGAGTTCGAAACATCATTATTGGAGTATGGGCCAATGTGATGTTCATACAGTGACGAGTCCTGGTTTAGTCTGAGTAGTGATTCTCGGCGGGTAACGATATGGAGAGAACGTGGAACACGTTTTGAACCGAGAAACATAACGGAAAGACATCATTTTCCTGCAAGGGGAGTAATAGTATGAACAGGCATCATGATGGACGGCCGCACAGACCTCCATTTCTTTGACACAGGGTCTGTGACTGCTCAAAGATACAGAGACGAAGTTCTTGAGCCTTATGTTCGCTTGTTTCGAGGTGCTGTCAGTCCTGACTTCATATTCATGGATGATAATGAGCCATGTCACCGAGCGGTGCTGATTGATGACTTCCTTGAAACGGAAAACATCCAGCGCATATCGTGGCCAGTGAACTCCCCTGATTTAAATCCTATCGAGCATGTATGGAATATGCTCGGGAGACAAATTGCAGCCCTTTCGCACCCACCAAGCTCCGTTACAGAACTAAAGAGAGCTCTCCAAGAAGCTTGGAACCATTTGAGCCCACAACTCATTCATCATCTCATAGCAAGTATGGTAAATCGCTGTGCAGCGTGCCTGGCTGTCAGAGGTGACCACACGCCTTATTAAACTGCAGCATCAGTATTTTATTTAATGTTTTCTTTCATTTTTTCTTTAAAGTGTGAATCCTTGCTATGCTCAGTTTTCTTTCAAACTGCTGCTTTGGATAATAAAATTAATTATTATCATTCTTTTGATTTGCTTTTTTTATAACCATTTTACACACGCATATCCTGTTTCCCGCCATTCTGATTTACAGTTCCTTCTTTATTCACATTATTATCAATTATGCTTAACTTTTGGACACCAGTGTATATATATATTTCCATAGTTTTAAAAGGTTTATACTATAGATTTATTATTCTTCTCCTAGATAGTTTTAAATACCCCCAGTTTCTAGTTTTAGATAAAATTACTTTTTTAGAATATATTATAACTTTTAAACCATATTAAGAGTCTCTAAGTTAATGGTAGTATGTTTACATTTCTTATTTTATTATTTCTATTCTTTTCATACTTTTGCTAAGTGCTATTTTTCAGCCTTTGCTTTGTTTTGAAATTGTATTTGGGTCCAGAATCTGGCAATAACTTGTTTATTGTACTCAGATTTAGCGCGGGCTCTGCATTTCAGTATGCAATTTTTGGGTAAGTTACCTTTTCCTTATAATGGATTTAGATTTCCTATCCATTATTTCCATTTGGTATTTGCTCGGTATTATCAACAGAAAAAAGGGGGAAGGTTGGCTGGCCAAAAAATATGTTCAACCCCCCTTTTTTACAGAAGGATTTTTTTAAAGAAAATTTTATGTATACAAGCTGTCCTAAGTCAGCAATGTTGATAATACTGAAGCATCCATTCTTTTATATTTTACTCTGTTATTTCAATCTTTCATATCTCCTTCTAAATTCTGTTGTCTTGTTATCTAGCAATTAATATTCAATTAATATTCTTTTAAGTATTAATCATGTAATTCATCTCTCGCTTGTAGAGAAATTTTGATTATATATATATATATATATATATATATATATATATATATATATATATATATATATATATATTACAAAAATATACAAAAAATAGTTATATACCTAAGATAACTATAGTCATGATAGAATAGTTTTAGCCACAGAAATACTGGGGCAAACTCCTGGCCTTAGGAACCAGGATTGCAGGTTTAAACAATGTTTTTCAGCCAGCCAACCTTCACCTGAATTTGCCAATACTCTGGGCTATAGGGAAAGCAAGAAATTTCTAGAGAAGTTTAACTATTATTATGAATAAAACCATAATCTATTAATGTAAAACGGTAATTTTATAGCCTGTAATAATATATAGGGAGAGTGTGAAATAGTAGTAGCATTTGTGTCAAAAAGAAAGAAAAAATTTCCTCCATATCTTTAATAGGAAGTCGTAACGTTTTTGGAACAAGTGAATAATCCGAATTTCATGAAATGAAAATTAACAATTATGATGCGTTTTGACAGGACCCAGCTGTATTTAGAGATAATTTTTTATGTTATTATTATTTTTTCCTTGATCGTATTAAAATCTGTATTAGCTATACATATACAGAAGGTCGTTCACACTTTTGGAAACGATTTTGTAATTCATTTTCTCGTTTGCATTTTGAGATAAAACTTTGGCAACTTCAGAATAATCGTCTGCAAATGTTTTCTTTTGATTGGAATATAAAATAAAATATTTATTTTAAAAATGGCTCCTAAAAAAGATATATATGGCTAGAAGGTTACGTAGTTACACTTTCCCCTAGGAGAAATATTCGTACCAAAAAATTATGAACAGTTGTAAAAATCTCTGTTATTGCATTTCACACACAAAAAATAAAAAGTATTTATAATATATCATATTTCAAAGGGAAAAAAACGTCTAGCTGAAAGTAAAAGTGAAACCATGACCACACGAAACTTCCTCTTTTGACTGTTTAAATGCAGGTAGCTATCAAGAAAGTGAAGTCTTTGATCCTAAAGAAAATCCGCCGACTCAAAGATTCATTGCATCGAAACTAGGAATGTCTTCCGAAATTATAATTAAAATCATTCGTAAGGATTTAAAGTGAAAACAAATGTTCAATCCTAAAGAGAGTTCGTCTCCTTTTTTAAAAATGTAATGCTGAAATACAAGCAAATTGCAGAAAATTATGTACAAAATACCTAGCTGCTGAAAAATGGAAATTTGTGGTAACACACGATAAGATATGGGTATATTTAAGTGACTGTAGTAAGAGAAGATCCATTTTCTATTGCTCAACTGACAGGAATGACTGTATGAAAAGACTCGTCAGTGTACAGTAAAGTTCCCAAAGGGATTTATGATAGTTGTAGGATTTTCTAACAATGGCAAATTAAAAATCAAAAAAGTCTCAAGTGAAGCCAAAATTAGTTCACTGTACTATCCGCAGAATATTTTAGAACCAATTTTTGAAGAAGAAATTCCAACTTTTTATGGAAAGGACCAGGGACGTCTTAAGACTTTTTGAGGCCCTGGGCCCTTACGTAAAAGTAGACCCTTATCATGACCCTTAAAAGTATATAGTGTAGGGAATGCGTAAACAGATACTTGCCCAAACGGTTATCTGAAACCAGTGGAAGGATTCTACGGGCCCAAAGACTGATTGACGCCAAGTACGTAAGATCCGGCTTGGGGGCCAAAACTGGACTTTTCAGGAGGACTCTAATATTCTCCATTGCGCCATTGTCTAAAACAAATAAATGTGCATGATTCCCAATCTCACAAACCTTGGCACAAACAGGCTCGACCACCGCCTTTCAGTTAAATAAGTAATGATGGTGGTGTATGGTGGTAAGAGCCTAGGCCTAGACGTCGACGAAAATCAAGACAAAATAATGCCAACTGACAACAGCCCCGTGTAGTGTAAAGTTCCATCTTTTTCGGAGGATATGTCCAGGAATGACAATCGACCATTAAAATTATTTGGATCATGATCTTATTGAAGCAGAATCAAGAACGAGACGAGGCCCCCACCAAGGTAGGGGCCCTGGGCACGGACCCTGTTGACGTCACTGGAAAGGACATTGATAAAGTTGAGTTTCATATGGACAAGTCTCCAGTCACCTGTCTAAGTCAACTGCCGCTTATTTAGCACAAAAAAAAAAAAAAAAAAAAGAAACAACAAAGTGTATCCTTTTTGATAAAATACGTGCAAAATCACCCTGCAGTTCTCCAATGGATTTTTGTGTTTTCGGTTAATTAAAACGAGTCTTAGGAAAACGGTATCCAAGAACTCTGAACGAACTTTGGAAAACGGTTCAAGAGGAATAGATTAAAATTTTCATGGTAATACTAAGAAAAAGTTTACTTTCATGAAAAATTCTAGCTAGAGCTATTGTCAAGAATCATAACTATCAGATAGAAGCAGATTTCCACAAAAAATATCGTATTTATCGATAAAAATTAACTATCAAAATCGTTTCCATAAAGTGCGAACGACCTTCTATACTTGTATTGGAGATGTCTATTATACATTTTATATTTGAAAACGAATCTGAATGTAAATTGTTTTTCTTCCTTACTCAGTATTCTTTTTGTTCCGCGTTTTCTATATATACATACACACCTTTGCTTTGTATAATTTTTTACATACCTGTTTTTGTGTGTGTGTGCTTTGAAAATCCTTTTAAAACAAGTTCTGTTAAAACTTCCTTCTTCATGTAAAAAAAAAAAAAATGATCAGCAAAGGCTGAAAGCAGTTGTTACTCTGGGGGAGGGGGAGATTGATGGTAGTTCTAAACCCTTCGCAATTAGCTCGGTCCCCTTGGGCATTCCAATAGCTCTCGTTTTGCTTCGGAATCTAACGCCGATAAATAATTAATGCTTCTATCATCTCCTGGTATAGTGTTTTCTTAAACCGCATTGCAGTTAGCTCCCTTTAATGTGCTTCGACAACAATGTGTGAACTTAAGGCTTAAGCACTTTTTCATAAATAAAACCCTATATAACTAATTTTATATTAAGTTTGAAATAATATTACCATTCTCATTCCTTGCAATGCTTATACAAACTGGAGGATATTTTTCCCCCCAAATTTAAGACTTGATCTCCTTTTCAATGAATGGATTTCGAATGGCTTTATACTAATCTTTCGTGGATTTTGCAGTCCAAAATTTTGACTAATCATTATTATTATTCTACTTTTTATTATTATTTAACTAAAAGCTAGTTTTTTGTAGGGTGTTGGGGGTGATTGTTATCACAAATTTCCAACGAAATAAAAAAACAAGTTTGGGGGAGGGGATATGAGATAATCACTTCTGTAATGTAACTCTCTGAACCATAGTGAAGCATATGTAAAAGATTTTGTAAAAAAAAATTATAATAATACGTTTAACAAACTATTTTTTTATGTAAGGGAGTACAGCAGGGATGTAAAACTCGCGACCCGTAGGCCTCATGCGGCCCACTATGAATTTTTTTGCAGCTCGGCCAATATGTCGGCACACAATAAAATATAATATAATAAATTAATTTCTCCGAAAAAATAGTGGCAGGGAAGAAATGCCAAATGTCTGGAACTAAAGTTAAGCCTTGTTTGTTTGGTCCACGTTAGCTTTTGAGTTTGACACCCTTGGAGTATAGTTAAGTTTTTACTATAACTAAAAAGATAATTGAAATATCTGTATGAAATTTATTCATTATATTAATAGATTCTTATGTACACAGTGTTGTAAATTATAACTGTTAATATTGTGTTTGGTTTGTGGAATCCGTAGATTGAAGTAACTCGATAAGTGTAAGAAATAGAGGCTTGAAACACGATTCGGTTTCTTCGTTAGAAAGGTGCAGTGGTTGGTAAATCCACGAGAAAATGATAGCCCGTTATATGATACTGCTTGAAGTAGAAATGAAATTTTCAAACTCGCCTTGCAGACAGTCCAAGAAATGGAAGATCACAAAACGTGGATGATGTTGCCTTGTGAGAAAAGAGATGGACTTTATCACACTAGACTGAAGAGCAACCATCCAAACGATCACGATCGAATTTGATCTCCATTACAACAGTGTGTAGATAATTATTCATGTCAAACGTGCAAGCATGCTGAATTCCACAACTACTGACTCCTTTTCAAAAGCAAACACAACTCGACCAGCCCAGGGAGATTTTAAACCGTTTGGATCAATATGAATAGGGTCATTTGGTAATTATGAATGAAGTAAATACGAATGTGATTTAGAGACCAAAGAGATAAGGAAGGGGTGGACCGACAGTGATTCGCCTCTCCCAAGAAGGTCAAGGTATTGAAGTCTACAGAGGCAAGGTATAGATGCTCAGAGATGTCTTAAGGCATGGGCCAACTGAGACCGGGCGCAGGGTCTCACCCTTGGTAGGGGCCTCCTTTCCCTCTCGACTCTGCCGTAATAAGATAATGATCTGGATAATTTTAATGTGGTCAAACATTTGAAAAACCATTGCAAGGTAGGAGATTTGACAAAACAAAGAACGTCATTCAAAGGGTGGAACAAAGTTTTTGACACAATCTGGGGAATTGTGTAAGGACGACCTTTGAAAGGTCAAGAAATGCTAAGAAAGACGTATTGGTAAAGAAATCTCAAAAATAGCAAATAAAAATTACGTTTCTATCTGAGTTATTTTTTAAATTAATCATTAAAACTTAACAATACTCCTTCGTATTTTAGATACAGCAATGCAAAGTATTGTCACAACATTGCACTTTATAATCCTCATCTTAAGAGAGAAGCTGTGCTCCCCAACCTTTTTATCCCACCGGACTGGTCAACGTTTGATAATTTTACCACGACCCACGAGGGGAATTGATTCTATATGTTTTAGATTGTTCTTATTTAATTGTATATTTCCGTGGAAAGTCATACAAATCGGAGAGACAGTAAATAAAATAGAAATAATTTAATGTTCTTTGAGTGGCCCAGTTCCATTGGATTCACGGACCAGAACCGGTTCGCGGCCTGGGTTTGGAGACTACCGATGTATTGGGCATGATACATATATCAGTATTACACCAAAATGTAAGTGTTCATAAGGTAAAATAATAACAAATCCAACAGCATACCTCATTTGAACTTCAATTCCAATGAAAGTATTTTAAGTAGTTAAGTAAAATTGGACTCTAGATGATGACGTTTCCTATAACACCAAGGTGTCTCCGTATGTGGCAGTATTATCAGTTGGTGCCAGTAAAGGTCATTGAACATTTCCAGTACTCCATGATTCATCATATAACTAAATACTCGGTTAAATTTCTTTTGCTTATGAGAAATTTTTTACTTACGCTTTTGTGTCTTCGACCCGAGTTTAAAATTTCTGTCTGTATTTTTTGTTTAACTTCGCGCGTATATATTTTGCAAATATACTTGGAGATGTTTTCGAAAGCTCTTCGCTTCGAAAAATGATCACGCTTTCCCTGAATCGCATTTTCTGTAAACATTTATCCACATATTGTAACAAAATAATCGATTCTATATATTCGATTTCTCTGAGTGCGATGTTTAAAAAGTACCCAACTTGGTTTGTTTAGATTAAGAATGTTATTAAGTCTTTCTGCAGAGCATGCCCAATTCGAAGGAATGCCACCTAAAAACTAAAAGTTTGAAGAAGTAAAGTAAATTTTAAGTAGATTGGTTCAGGGAAATATATATATAGAACTGGATACTACTTATCAAGAAAAATAATCCGAAATGGAATTATGGTTATTCTTTAATATTTTCGTTCTTCTCTCTCTCTTTAACTGCTTTGTTAAAAAGAGTCTTAGGATTTTTATAAAATATTTTTACGTAAGATATATAGAACAGAGAATTATTAAAAAATATGTGAATATAATGTCATATGTAAATGGTTTTTTTCGTTCACCCTAGGGAAATAAAAAGTGTAATCGACATTTTGATGACAAAGAATCTTTTTACACTTAAACTTCCATTAAAACAGCCAATATTTGTTGAGAAAAAAATTATTTATTTTAGGCTCAAACAATATTTATTGAAAATGGTTTTCATATTCGTAATTATTCGTGTATGATGCCGGCAATATTTATTAAAAAAGAATACCATTGAATTGCTTTTATTTGAAGTTCCTTTTCGTAGAAAAAATCGTTTGGCTTAGAATATTGTATTTATCAAATTCTGTTCTTAGAATCGAATTAAAGTGAAAAACTTAAATTGAAATGGATGGAAGTTACATGTAAAATATTAAATATTGTGAATAAAAAATGTTCAAAATGTAACGAAAAGTTGTAGTTCGATATCCTTGGAGCGCATCTCGTTGGTCGGGAACTACAAAAAATTGGTTTCGGTTTAGGTTGCGTGGCAGGAACGGACGTGGCAGGAGCGGACACACATAACATTTCGTGGCTTGAGCGGACACATTCCCCCCCCCCCCCATCTTAGAACAGATTCGATTACCGAATTACATGGATAAATACATTTTTGCCAATCAAATTTAATTACTTGCATTAAATTGTTAAGATGTTATAGTGCGAATACATTTTAAACATAGCGAAATGTAATAGAAATAAAAACTTTCAGAGAAATATTTAAAAATTAATAGTAAGTAACAATATAATGAAAGGTATGAACGAATTTCAGGAATTTGTGGAAAACTGTATTTTAGAGTCAAATAAATATTAGAACAGGTGCAATAGCCATACAATTAATTAGTTTGATGAAAGGAAGTAAAAATAAATACTAGAAGTGAAATACGCAAATTAGAAGTGAAATACAATTAGCCAAATGTTTCTTTTATCTACTATTTTCAATTGAAAAGCAGATGAAGCATAATAAAATATATGAATATTATATCTTTATTGCGAAAACTTTAAAAAAGAAAAAAAGGGGATAGGCTTTTTCCACCTGTGAGTAGTATTACTTCTTTTAAGGTGAAAGACTTTCGTTGTTTAACATCTTAAATGACATCTAGATGGCGTTGGCTATTGCGAAATTTTTGGCACAAATATTTTTCTAAAGATTCCCAAGATGGGCAATAAATTTCTCTCTCAGGTAGTCCTTTCAACAAAATTCTCCCCTCAGCGAACTCGCTAAGTACTGGGGGAGGGGGGTCACAATCTTAAAACTGGTATGCCAAAGCTAGTTCTTTTTTTCTTTTTCGGGGAGGGGGGGGGGGTAAAACAGCAATGAATCTTCTCCATGGAAGAGTTCTTATTTCTGGACAAAGATCAGTGGTCAAACTTTTTCGGCTCATGGAACTGTACGATGTTTTCCGGAGTGTTGGATAAAACGACATGGAGACCCCCTAGGCAGTCCAGTTCTCGGGGCCCTGTAGCCTAATAATTTTATTACACAACGTTTTAGCAATACATTTCATTGCACAAATAAAATAACAAATAATCAGCAAATTAAAAAAATATGTAACTAAACAATAGTTATTTATTAGAATCTGTAATAAAAACTAATTCTTGCAGCAAAAAATAGCTAAATATTTGGGTTTTTTTTTATTTTTGGGACCCCAAAAAAGCTTGGGGCCCATAGGCAATTACCTACTCCACCTAATGAGTAATTCGGTACTGGTTTTCGGGGAATCCCATTCCACACTTAGAAGAAAATATCTTAAAATAATATTTAAAGTATATAGATAAACACATTCTTGATGTTATAGGAAAAGACTTTTAAAAATTTTATTTCTTATTAAAACATTTTATGATGTAATGTTAATGTTATTTATTCATTGATAATATTAATTTGTGATCCAAATGTCACCTGCGCATGCATTATATTTAGTAACTGAGATATGTGTTCTCAATTTTTACACAAACTGTCGGCCATTGGAAATAATGTGCAGTAGCATTTCATATTCCGCGTTTAATTCGTTTTTATATTTTGTTTTTGTACCACTCGCGTTGAGAAATATTTTTCACTTACTAAATACATTTTTGTGAATGGCATTAAAATGTTCACAGCTATGTGAGAAATTCTGCGTATTTTGCAAGAATTGGCAACCTAAAATTTTGGTGTTCTAGCTTAAATTTAAATTTTAGCATTGAATCTGTTGATATGTCGATAAATTGTTCCATCTTCTTCATTATAGGTGTTTTTCCCCCCACAAATGTAAAAGGTTTCAAAACATTATACTAACTAGTATAAAATTACTTTGTGGATCTCAGGATAGCAAACAATAGTATATTCACAATCTAATAGATAAAGAAAGAAAGTTTTAAATTCATTTATTATAATACAATAAAAGCTTAAAGTGTTTCACAACAAAAGTTATGCGTAAATAAAATTTTTAATTTTAATTTATGAGATCATCTTTAGATAATTGTGGTTATACGAATTTCATGAGAAATTGAATCCTTTTTGCATACACATTTATAGTTTTTCTTTCCGATTTTTTTTTTTATTGTGACTCGTGGAATCCCAAGGTTCTGTGGAACACAGTTTGAAGATCAATACTCTAGATAAATGATGTAGATAATGAAACTGTGTGTGTGTGTGTGTGTGTTGTGTTTTTTTTTTTTTTTTTGTGTGTTTAACTTTTTCTGAATAAATGATTTTCAAACGAAGAATAGGTGGATTTAAAGCAATGAAAAATTTAATTTCGCGTTTTAATCTGCTGTATTAAATGAACAAACAATATGACACAATTTTACTTTCATGCGATAGAAAAGTGGCTGGTAACCTATTTCACACACGGTACAATTCTCAGTGGCACTCTGCACTACTCAACAAATGTGTCAATTTTCCAGAGGATGGAAGTTGATAGATTTGTAATGGATCTTATTTGAAATAGATCTCCAAAATTATGGACAATTATGAAATGTCGAAAAAATCTTAAAGATAACTCTAAAGATAAATTTACAGCTATTTTGTAAATTATTGAACGTCATTTCTGGAGAGATTTAATTGTTTCAAAAGAGAAAATTGTATGCGCTCTGCTCTCCACTTTTGGTTCTACTTATCTAAGTAAAAATTCTTTCCTCATAAAAAATATTTCGAGTCCACATAGAAAATCAACAAAGAATTGTCTCAATTTTCTTCTTAGACAAATTCTTTTCTACAAAATATAATTAAATATTTTTCAAACAAAATACGCAAATAATAACTTTATTACATTACTTGTTATTATAAATAGCAGTATCAATAGTATCATGTGTATCTGAAAAATATTTAAACAATTTTTAAATGAAAAAAGTACAAACAGAAGAATAAATATTACAATTTTCCCCCCGGCATTTCTCAGTACAAATTCTGAAATATATTAACGTTGATAAAAGCGTATAATAATAGACATGATATATTTTATGCTGCATATACATATAGATTAAAATACACTTTTTAAATCACATACAATTATTGATTTTAGTATACAATAACATAAATTTAACATTTATACCGTTGGATAACCATACGATTATTAAATTTTTACGCATATTTGGCAACAAAATAATAGTATTGTTTTATATAGTGGATCCCTTGATGTTAATACAGTTTTTTCAAATATTTATTCATTAATTACCAATTAACTAATTAATTACCGGTTTAAGACACCAACTTAGATTTGTCTCCATTATTGTAACAATGTAACTGCTAAAACAATGACAAAAGTTGGCGTCGAAAACCAGTTTTTCAGTCAAACTAGCCAAACCGGGTGTGCATTGTTACAACAATTCAGACAAATCTGCTTTTTTTCAATTCCTACTATTAGTTCATTCTCTCCCTATACATATATCTATATATATCTTCATAAAATTTTCAATCGTTAATAAAATACTTTCTATTCATTCATTCAAAGTAGGAATTGACTCAAAATTTTTTTATATTACTTGTTTCCCTTGAAAATGAAATTAATCATACAGGAAATTGCACTCAAACTTATCGGACGAAAACCTGCAACATCAATTATGATGTATAAATATATGCATTGAGATCTATTTGCAAAATCTCAGTGAAAGAGTTGAGAAACAAACATCTCACTAATCAAATAAATTTAAGTAATATTATTTGATTCATTGCATTTTCATTATTATATTATCTATGTTTGTATACATATAAAAACAATGAAAACAATAATAATTCGTTCTGCTTTAAATTTTTACTCCAATAAATTCTTGTAATGAATCCAAATCTATCATAGAGATATATATTTTTATATGTGGCCCGCGGAATCGTAATGTTTTTCCGAAGTGACCCGCAAGGTCATTTGGGTTGGCCACTCCTGTCCTACGCAAAACCCCGTCAGAAGACTTTTCAAGTATCACCACAAGCGGGGACTCCCTTCCCCCCTCACACTCAGTAGTTTCTTCTTCCGCTCTTTGCTGTTTTATTACAGAGCAATAAAAGTTTCCTACCCCCCCCCCTTTTTTGAAGTGAAACTTCTATGCTCACGAGTGAATGGAAAATTTGCCCAGTTTTGCGTAACAGGGAGAAAACGAACGGAAGTTGTGATTTCCCCCGCCATCTCCCCCAAATCGTCGCAATGGTGAGGAAATAGAGAGCGGTAGAGGAAAAGACAGCGGGGTCTGGAATATATTATTTTCCTCAGAACCAGCCTAGAGGCATCTAGGCTTCTTCAGTTAGCTAGTGAACCTATGAGAGGGAGTAAACAGAGTGAAAAAGAGAGGGGTTCGCCTTTGCTAAAAATAGCATCAGCGGTTAGGAGTTGGTGGGGGGGGGGATTCGTTTCGGTAGAAACGAAGAAACTGCAACTTTTCTATATTCGTTCTTCACGTGGTTGGGTTTTCGATTCGTTTTGCTCGTGGGGGGGGGACACCCTGTGACTTGCTGCGTCATATCCGTGAAAAAGTTGGATGATTGCCCGCCTTTTTGATTGGTCGACTCCCCCCCCTTTTTCTCACCAGACCAGGGGACATTTGTCAACGGTTATATGTGTTGCAATGTTTGCGTTACGGTGTAGACAAAATAGCTCTTGCAGCAAAAACGTGCTTTTTAAAAATATTTCCTTAGATTGTTGGCCACATGGTGATGTTTTTGGCAGCTATGTTGTTTTTTTAATTTTCATTTGCGTTAAATTATTATTGATTCTTATCAGAATGCCTAAATCAAATGCACAAAGAGGAAAAGAGTTTCGTGAAAGAAAAAGAAAAGAAAAACTAGCAGAAAGTTCAGTCGAATAAGTGATAAAAAAACAGAAAAATAGTGCAAATTCATCAAGCGTTACTGCCAAATCTCGATCAGAGTACATGAGAGAATATCGAGCACGGAAAAAAAATTTCAAAATATTCTCTTAATGCCGATTTTAATGACTGATGATGGGAATGCTATTGAGACTCATCTAATGCCGGCACAGATTAATACGGACTTTGTGAACCACCCTGTGCAGTCAACAAGTACAGAGCCCTCAACAAGTCTACAAACTCTTACAAGTCTCTTACGTTACAAAGACTATGATTCCGATAAAAATGCTCACAAAGATTTCCGAAAGCGATTCGTTGATAATCCTTTCGGTCACGGGTGTTCGATTTGTGATAGATTACGGTTTAGAGATGATTTGAGAACGCCTGTTGCTGAGCATAAAAATATTTTACCGGGAGTTAATTTAGAAGACGTTAAAGCGTGCTACAATTGCCGACAAAGTTTAAATAGGAAAAGTATACCAAATTTATTAAAATATAATGGTTTTGTGTACCCAGATATTCCATCACATCTTCCTACTTTGGATATGGTATCAGAAAGACTCATTTCTCCACGAATACCTTTCATGACAAATTAGGCGATTGAGACATGAACACTGTCAGTTTGGAATATTATGGCAAAAAATCAATGTTCCAGTATCCGTCAATACAATGGTCAATCGACTGCCACGGAATGCTGATGATGATTACTGTGTCAATGTTCACATCAAACAGAGGAAAATTCACAGAACTAGTTATCTGATGGGTTTGGTACTAAAAGAAACATCAAAACATGGTTGCAACATTTAGTAGCTACTCTACTGTACAGAATGTATGATGTTACAATCGATGATAGTTTCTTCAATTTCAAACAGAGTGCGTCTCAAGTTCTTCAGGATGAAATCAGTGAAAATATAACTATTGAAGAGAGTCTTACAGCCCAGCAACAGACGTTGTTATGGAATGAAGAGAAATATCTTCGTATTGCTCCTGGAGAAGCGAATGTACTAAGAAGCTTGCTATTTGATGAACATGCTGAGGAGCTCTCTTTCCCAGCAATTTACTTGGGTCCTTTTAGAAACTTCAGGGAAGGATTACACCATTCATGATGGCCACGAGTGAATTAAGACGTGTTGATCGTCGTGGAGTGACCCCACAGCATTTGCTTTATAGGGCAATGAAAATTAGGCGATTGAGAGTTCGAGATTCTCTTACGGTTGCCTATGAATTTTGGATTTTATTTGAATTTAATAAGTTCCCCCAGCAGTTTAATACATTTAGATGTATTTCTGCACTTACGACCAACGTCGCCAAAGAAGTTTCACTTCTATCGCGTGGCATTCCACGCACCATTTTTTTTTTTTTTTTTGTACCTTTCTCTTCTTTCCTAGAGACTTCAGACCAATGTTTGTGGTGAACTAATGAAAACACCGTTTACATATTTAGAAAATTAATTTTTAAAAGCAAGTGTTTTTAAAAGTTCATTCAGTGGATTATCCATTTTGTGAATACTTTATTTTTTAATTTAAAAATGAACTAGATCGAATCAATATTTTAACAATAGTACTAAAAGAATTTTGTGTAAAAATTTTATTACATATTTAACTAAAATGGATATATTCCGAATTAACTTTAATTCTGACTTTGATATGTGTAAAATGTATTCCGCAAAGGAACCGCACCATCTATTATATTAAAAATTCAGTCAGCTTGACCAGGAAATTGAAAATGTTCAATGATAGAAAATACCAGTCAGTGTCAGTTTATCCATTGGGCACTTGGGCGGGTGACCTGGGCCGGGAAGGGCCAGGATAGGCTGGACTTAAACAGGTTTTCTAGTTATATATAAATTTCGCTTCTCCAGAGTCAAGAGTACCTGTGGATCTTCTGCTCCCAGGCGACAGACCTCGTAATTTTGAACCATGGTCAAGCGACGAGGACGACACATGAGCTAGTATCCCCTCTCCTAACTACCACATCACACCAACGGGAAAGCATTTAAGCTCTCGACAGATTTACAAATAGAACTACAGGTACAAATAGAATTTTAAAGATGAAATGAGCTTTTTATAAAAGATACTTGTAGTTATACAAACTTCAATCCATTTTACATACACATTTATAATCTCCTTTTCGATTGTTTATTGTAACTTGGGTAACCTGGAGAGTCCCAGGGTTCCGTGGAACACAGTTTGAAGACCACTGCACTATATGAATGCTGAGGAGAACGAAACAGAAGAAAAGGCAGATATACAGTAGTGAAAAATTAAGTTTCATGTTTCAGTCTGTTGTATTAAAAATGGACTAACAGTATGAAGCAATTTTACTCTTATCGAATAAATATAGTACCATAAATATGTACCATATGTTGTATTTTCCAGAATTAAGCTGGCATATAATTTACAAATAAATCTTCATAATTTTGTATGAATTCCATGTAAAAATAAATTCTATGTAATTGGTGAGTATGGTGTCTTTTGGGGAGAATTTTTTTTAAAAAAGAATCTTCTCTCACAAAAAAATAATATTCCTAAACATGTTTCAAAAATTTCCAATCTTATTAGTTTTGGAAGATGCATAACAATCATCAATCAAAAAAACTATCAAAATAGTAAAAAATGTTGGTTTCTTTTTTCACTGATATATAAAACATTTCTCTTGTCGAATAATTCTTATTTATTCACCGATTCTACAAAGTAGAAAGTAAACTTCTTTGATATGCATTTTATCTTCGCCTTTTCCTAAAAAATAATATGTATGAAAGGACTATTGTTTTAAATACGGAATCGAAAATTTTATCTACGTTAAATAATGTTTTTTCTTACATGTTTTAATAATATGCACTTATATATAATTTATAAATAGCAATAATATTCGTGTGTTAAAACGAAGTAGTAATCCTAAAGGGAAAGTTTATCAATTGTAATTAAATTATTATAATTTCAATTATAATTCACAAGATTACGCTGGATTCCATTTGGATTTGCTTTTTCGGTATGGGGAAGGGGGGTGATTTCTCTTTTCTAAATAATAAATTTTCTTAATTTGTTTCAATGATTGTTAAAAATAACATCTACTGTTTCTTCATGCCATTTCCTTCTTCTGTGGTGTGGGGTAAAGCGGTCGTGGTTCGAGCGGACACATAATTGTTCGTGGCTAGAGCGGACACATCCCCCCCCCCTCCCATCTTAGAACAGATAAAATGTTCAAATAAATAAGAAAATAAATGCTTTTAAAAATCACAAATATAATTTAAAACGGTATTTTAATTTTCAAATATCTTTCACGTGTTCTAACGTTTTTTTTTTTCTTCTCCTTTTTTCTTTTTATGGAAGTTTTCTGTTTTTTCACGATTATCAAATTACAAGAATAAATACATGTTTTATTTATATGAAATTGTTAAGATATTATAGTGCGAATGTCCAATCTGGGGTCAAAGGCTATCTTAGATCAGCAAACCCCTCTCTTTTCAACTAGACATATATTGCCTTTCTGCATTGTTCAAAGACTTGAATACTGCCTATCATAAGATGTTTACGAGCTCTATTACTTTTATTTTTCAAAGACATTTTTAGAAATATTTAAAAAAAAGAAGCTGAGTTGAAATAATTACTATATGAAGTAAAGGTTCCTACTCTAAATTTCAAAAGTGACTGAAACGAGCAACGTATTTTTCTACGGTCGGAATGATTATTCAACGCCATCCAATTAGAAGACCTCAAAATCACCGAAAGTTGAGACCCCCCCCACCCCCACACACACATCCCAATATTGCTTTTTCCTCTTTTCTGTTTTAGTACACAGCAATAAAAGTTTCCTATTTCTCCCCTTTTTTTGTACTTCTATCTTCTTTCCTAAAGACTTCAGACCAACAAATGTTTTCTGGTCCCATCTGAAGTGAAATTCCCATGAGATATTGACATCATAACATGACGAGATACCTTTGGAAGGACGCTAAACGGTTTTGAGGATAACAAAACTGCAATTAAACAAAGTAGTTTATCACATAGTGATTAAACTGAGTAACTCATTTATAGTAAAATAGCTTTGTAATAATTAGATTGACATAAGTTTTCTAGTGGATAGATTCAACATTCCTCCCTCCCCCCCCCCCAAAGGTGTTAATAGCTGTTATGAGTTTTTCTGAGCAAATAATTAATGGAAAAGTTGAGAAAAGTAAAACTTCTTAACAATAGAAAATCGAGCAATAGCAATTGCGAGATTAAAAAAGCAAAAATTATTAATTATTACAGTTATATTTTCCCTTCGTTAATAAAATAAATCATTCATTTTAAAAGTCTTCTAAAAATTATGTATAGTTGCGTTTAAAAAATGAAAACACCGTTTAAATACTTAGAAAATTAAGTTTTAATTTTTTTAAAAATTAGTGTTCTTAGAAGTTTATTCAGCAGGTTATCTTTTTGTGAATGCTTTGTTTTCTAATTTAAAAATAAACTAGTAATAAAAATAAATATCTTAATATCTTACTACAGTACTAAAAGAAAAAAAACCTATGAGCAGCCAATATCTGTTCATACGGTAATGCCCCACATATTTCTTTTTTTCATAAAAAAGCTATATAAAAAATTTACTACTTAAAAATTTTATGATATATTTAACTAAAATGGATATATATATTTTGAACAAGCTTTACTTTTAAATTTGATATGTTTAAAATGTATTCCGCAAAGAAATCACACAGTGACTATTATATTAAAAATTTTGTCAAGAACATCAGGTTATTAAAAAGGTTCAATGATAGAAAATGCCAGACAGTAATTTTTAATAGAAAAAAACAACAACTAAAATCACGATATTGCCATATTTATTCGAATCCTTGATCCTGTGCAAGAGCGTGTCCGGGCCCAGGAAGACAGAGTGGGGGCAATACTCCTCCTAATCAGCACTCTTATCCCAAATATTTTACCAGAATATCCATTGAAGTGGGAAATAGTGTTGACTTTTTCAGAAATATTTCAACAATGTACTCATGGTAAATAGGATACCAGGGAAAGGGTACTGGGAGTACTGAGTACTGTCGTACTAGATACACGTGAAGAATGTACGCAAAATGACGGATACAGTTTTAGGTGGGGAAAAATAGGTCTGTTTTCAAAACATTTTGCCATTAATGAAAAGAAATAAAGGAAAATGGTTAGCTGTATGAACAATATAAAAATCTTTTTTAAAAAATAAACAAGTAATGTGAAAAAAAAAATTAAGTCAATTCCTACTTAGATCAACAAAAAAATTTTATTTTAGTTACTTTTTATTAAATAGTTACAATTAATATAAATATGTACATACGTATGATAGAATCACAACATTAAGTTGTCAATTAATTTTTTATTAATTATCTTTAAAGTATCGTATTGTTATCCAAAACAATCGTATATATGAAGTTTCATTTCAACTGAATGCTTTGAAACGCGAGGGGGGGGGGGGAATCTTTAAAGCTAAAAATGAAGCCAACGTGGCTGTATCCGTAATTTTTTTAAATAATTATTTTCAGACAATGAATTTTATTTAATTATAATTAAATTATCGTATTGTTACCCAAAACAATAACGTATAGAAAATTCCAGCTCAAATGAGCGCTTTAAAATGTGAGAAAAACCTTTTAAGGTTGGACACAAGTCGTCAAAATGGTCGCTAAGTCGCCAGAAATGACGCCAACGTGACTGCATTTGTAATTCTTTGAATAATTATAGTTTTAATCAATTAATTTTATTAATTATAATTAAATTACTGTATTCTCATCCAAAATAATCGTGTATATAAAATTTCAGCTCAATTGAGCGCTTTAAAATGCATTTTATTAACGATTGAAAATTTGAACAAGGTAAGTACAGAGAGAGTGTGAGCTATATATAGTAGGAATTGAATGAACTTACTCTTAATCAATGCACTTATAAATTCCATAATTTAATACTCTTTATATTAAATTTGATTGAGAAAAAATATCAAAAACATAGACAATAAAGAATATCAAGAATTCAGTATAATAATAATTAGAATTATAGTTAAAGAAGTAAAAAAATATATTCTAAACTATTTATCTTTTTATGTATGGAAAAAAAAAGTGACTCACATTCATTCACTCACTCAACACTAGATCTGCGACCTTCTGACCTGAAATTGGGCAGGCATGTTTATTTTGTTTAGTAAAGATTTGTTAAGAACGGGTTTTGCTAAAATCAACTTCTAAGGAGAGTTGCAGGCCGTTTAAGGCAAATAATTCCGTTTCTGAACTATTGGACTTATAGGCTTGAAATTTGGCAAGAATGCTCCTTTTGTTGAGTAGAGGTGCGCCAGAAAAGAGTTTTTTTTTACCGAAATATACTCCTAAGAAGGCGTAAAAGATAACCATACGTCCTGTCCTTTTTAAATCAAGAGGATGCTGTCGTGTGTTTTATACTGAAATACATATGAAGATTAGAGTGGAAGGACAGATCCATGCATTGCAAACACAGAAGAATATAGACTTTTTACTACAAATGATGTTCCCAGCATACAACAGAAGGGGTGCGCTGCTTTCTATTCGAGACGGGAATCCATTTTAGGCGAAAGTCCGACTTCTTTTCCCGAAGATTACATCCATGCCTTATTCGGGATTCGAACCCGAGCGTTTTACTCGACATGTGTGTGTGTTTTTTTTAAATGCTCAAACGGAGCCAGATGTTGCTAAAAAAGTTTTGAAAATAATTAACTGAAATTTTTTGTGTATGTTCTGTATAATAGTAGAAGTGTTTTAACCTTCAGATTTATCAATCACTGTTTTATTACAAAATTTACAGTCCCGTATGGGAATGTAATCACTGTTTTTTGAGCAATTTCAAATAATAACTAAGATAAAGAGCTTTAGTTTCTGCAAAAATTAAAATATCTCTTATCCTGAAGGTCATTTCAAAAGTGAATGCCATAGCAACACATCAGAATTGAAAAATGGAAAATTTGTTCATAAACTTTTGGTACAAAATGAGCCGTGTTTATGTTATTTTCTGTAAGTTTTTACCAATTTTTTCCATTTTAGTAATAATAATTTCTTTTTCTCTTCGCAATTTCAGCATATTTTTCTTAAAATGTATTAAACAAATCTGAAAACAAAAAAAACAAAAAAATCCCCATATCTCTTTTAAAAATAATTTTTTTAAAGTTGTCGCAAACCTTAACGTCGCACTATAAGGCAACACGAAGACTATTGGCGACGAACCTTGTAATGTTGGACTCGGTCAAGTGCTGACTACGACACCTGAGCTAGCACCTTCTTTCCTAATTACCCGATCACACAGAAGAAAAGGTGAGAACCTCGACGGATTAAACATGCATCTGCATCCTCTTCAGGGGTACCAGGACTGAAACTCGCAAAACTCCGGGCACGAGTTCGTGACTTAACCACTAGGCCATCAAGGCTGAAAAAAGGCCGCAGGAATTTATTGTCAACACATTCTGTAGAATTATTACAATGCTGTAGCAAACTTTTGCAGAGAATACATTTTTTTAATTTTCAGTATAAATGTTTCTCTGGTTTCACTTAATCGAAATAACGAAACAGTTTAAACTCGAATGAAAATAGTCAGATCTAAGAGTTGAGCAATAAGAAAGTAGCTTCTATTCAATTTGATGAAGTGCTGTTGTGACGGATGCCCCCTCACATCCGTCAGAAGGAAGATCAGCCATAATCAAAACAAATATAATTTATTAATCCTTCAATAAGTCTCAACAACCCAAGAAAAGAAATGTACCTATATTTAAGTATTGGAAGAAAAGCGAGTAGACGAGATATTTAATATTTAATTATGAATTGAATCGCTCACTTTTGCAACGTTTTGGTAACATACGTTCTAAATCAGGGGTGGGCAGACTTTTCCAGGGTACGGGCTACTTCTAATTTTTTCAAGGTGTTGCGGTCCACCCAGTATCAGTGGCACACACAAAAGGGGGGAGGGTCCGGACCCTCCTCCATAGTCCATGATTTTTTTTTCGATCAATTATATTCTCATGTATACAGTACGTAAAATTTAAATAAGTATTTGCTATTAATAATTTTTTTATTAATTAATGCTAATTATTTTTTCAATAATTTATTTCTTGCTGTTTTTTGTTCCCGACAATCTACGAAATGAAAAAAAAAAAAATGTTTGACAGCGTATAGGGGTAGGATATGAGAATGATAGACATTCGACCCTGGACCACCGCACCACGCTCCCTTTGAAAAATTCACGAGTGTGCCCACTGCCCAGGCTCGTAGGTGTGGTCAAGTAAGGAAAAAGTCAACAATATTTATTAAAACTTAATAATAAATACAGAATATGTACTTACATACGTAAATAAAATGAAAAACTCACTTTTTTGAAACCGCGTTTAAAGCAAAACGTAAAATACAAACATAATAATAATAGCCACAAATATAATAATATCGAATGATGCATTTTTTTTCAAGCAATTCAAAATATATTAAAAAATAAAACATTTTTCTCTGAAGTTAGTTCTTGTAATTATAGTCAGTAGAAGACTTAGTCTGCGTACTGTCTGTCAGCCAATATTGAATAATTGCTTATGGCTAATCTTTAAGCGGTCACTCCAAATTGTCTTGGTGGTCCACCGGTCGATCGCGATCGACGTAATACCCACCCCGGTTCTAAATAATCGTAATTCTTTTCTTAGCTATTCGACTTCTATTAGATATTATTCTAATTCAAATATATTTAATTGACCAAATCGTCACTTATCAATATTAAGTATAAAGTAATTAATCGGCGAGTCACTCTTGACTAGCTTTCTACTACTATACGTTAATCACTAACTTCTATCATCTAACTCCTAACCTCTCTCTCTCTCGAACCTAAAAACTAATGCTTAAATTTTAGCCTTGATTTACATAAATCACATCTTCTTCTTCGGGAGAAAGTTTTCAATAAAACAATATTTAAAGCAATAGTTTTTCCCCAAGAGGATTAATAGGAGTGTCACGGATAGATCCGTTACACTGTGTTACTGTGAACGCATTCGAATACATATGAGCAATCCATATATGACCTACCATCGTGGTCATATTGGTATAATCATAAAAGGGAAAAAATTACTTTTGATTAAAGCATTTATTTTTTCTCTTTCAAATTATAAATGAATTCAGTCGAATGAAGTTTATGTATGAATACAATCCCATATTGAGAAGCATCGGAACACATTGAGGTGGGAAAAAGTAAACTTAAGAAATCTAATTAATTCCATTTATACTTCTTTACGAACATCGTAGAACAACAGGAGGAAAACAACTCAACATCCCTATCGTTGTAATAGGAAGTGATAAGAACCCCTCGTACATACTTGCACGTCACCCTACCCCTACGTCACTTCCAATTCACTGGAAAAATGAAATGGCAGAAGTGCGAGGACGGTCCCGTTCTATATACGGGGGAGGGCTTACTAATTCCGGTTTGGGATAATCTTCGTTCTTTTGGCCTGAGGTAACAAACATTGTTAATTTATATATGAAGATATCCTAATTATTGTCTTAATAACTATAGACTACTAAAATGTTTGAGACTTTTTCATGTCATTTTTTTATAATTTTTACTTTCGGGTCATTTAAATTTGAAAGACAGCTATATAGTCATTTTCTGGACCTTCAATATTTTTACTTAATTGATAAAGATCCAAGAAAAAACACTTTCCTTGTCATAATTTCAATTTAATTGTAAAATATTGATGTAATACTAGTAGAAAAATATAAGTCTGTGAAATAATTAAAATCCCACTGAGTAAATAACTTGTAAACCTTTAAAAAAACAACCTTGCGTTTGAGTGGTAAAATTACGGTAAAAATTATGATCGCGCAAGTTGCACTCTACGGCGGTAAAGCTACCACTGTTGGTCAAATGAACGATCTTCTTCCCTGTGTAATATTTGACCTTCAACTTACTTCAGTGGGCTACTGTCAGAACGGTGGAGAATATACCGTTCCTCCTTATATTCTCCTCCGTGTACATAACCGTCTGCAAAAGCAACGTGAGGTGTGTACAGACCTCGCAGTTTGGAATCACGATATCAAGTGACCAGGACGTTGGGAGTTGGCAATCCCTAAATTTATACACAATCTCAAAGTCAGAACTTGGAACTTGTCATATTGAACTTGCCCATGACCGAAGGCGGATTAAGTGGCTGGCAGACCTCGTGATCGCCATGGGCCCCCAGCACCACTAAGGAGCCCCAAGCTTGATGGACTTCAGTTATAAATTCAAAGTGCAACAAAAATATGTTGAACCGATACTGCAACCCCGATGATTTTCACGGATTTGAACCGTGTACAGTACCAATTTAGGCTCATTTCAGGCCCTGGGTGCAGAAGATCTACAGGCCCCCTTGGTACTAGCGGATCGAAATTTATAGACAGAAAATCTGGTTAAGTCTAGCTTATCCAGGCACCTGGGTGCCCGCCTCAAGCGCCCAATGAATAAACCGGCACTGGCCCTGTGTAGCAGCCCTATATCCATCTTTCTTCCGAAAATCTGTATTGTTGCAATCTGTACAAAATTTTCGCATGCGTGTTTTTTTTTTTTTTTTTTTTTTTTTTGCACAAATTTTATTTTGAACAAACAAATACTGTGCTGGTCAAACATGTTCTATTTTAGTTCACAATACCGGAGGCAACTTGCCTTTTGAAACACATGGCCAAATATGAAACTTAAGTAATGACCGTGATTTGGAATACCATACTCCAGAGAATAAAGGCTACAAACAAATCATTGTAATAATTTTAGAGTGAATTTTTTTTTATTAAAAGAATCTAGTCTCCACTATATAAAATCTCTAAAAAATTATATTCAAATTTTCATAAATGAATTTGGAAAAATGGAACAAGGAGCAATTGATTTATCTGGCTCTAGAGGAATCTGGATAAGATCGCAGGTAGCAAAAGAGAAAAATTTATTTTCGCTGTGAAGGCAGAGAAATCGGTTATGAATTTTTGAAAGAAGGGAAAATTTCATAGTGAATTCATTTAAGTCAAAGGGTAAGAGCGGAGCTATCTCGAAAAATTGAGATTTATGAAACTGTTATAGAACATTTTAGTGTATTTTTTGGCAAGAGATTATACCTGAAATTAGGAAGAAAGTTACACAAAAACTAGGGAAACCTACAAAGACAATATTGAATCTTTTAATTTTGACGATATGAATTGGATCAGTTTTTACTATTTTTAAAAGATAAAATGACTAGAAATTTATCGTTGCAAGAAAAATCATTATGTAGAGATACTTTCCCTAATGTAGAGATGCTTTTGGAAATATTTTAAACAATACCGATATTGAATATATCAGGTGAGAAAGCTTTTTCAGTTTTAAAGCGCGTTATAAAGCATTTAAGAAGTACTATGTAAGAGAAGACAAATTGAACAACATAACCATATTATACATAGCACAAGGTATTTGGACAAAATAGGTACGGCAAAAATAATTGAGGATTTTGCCACAGAGAAATCAGAGAGTAAAGCATTATAGCAAAATTGTAAGCTCTTTAGTAAAGGCTTTAAACTTTTTAAATGCAGTTAAAAAGTTTTCTTTAACTGTTGAATTTTATTACTAGCAATGCATTTTATTTTGAAAGTTTAAGGTCAACGTATCTTTTTACAGTTTTAGTTATTCTGACTCTCGAGCCCATGGGTCTCAAATCTTTTACCGCTAGGTGGCTATAACTGCTTTAACCCGCCTCTCCATGACTCCACTGCAACAACACTAGCCACAAGCTCTCGACCATAGCCACTCGGTTACCGTTACTAAAATTCAAATTAGCGCTTTTCAAAATCGTGGCAATACTGATAAAATCATATCACATTTGCCTAACTTATTGCTTTGAACGACTTTTGATAGTGTTCCTAAAACCCTATTTAAATTATGAAAAAATTTTGACAAATTGAACGTGCATCACTGCTCTACACGGAGGAATTTTAGCGGCACCTTGATTCGAACGCACGACTTAACAGAAGAATAACCACTTAACTACTGCTGCCATCTATGAGTAAGAAATCACGAAAGAAAACATAATATGAAGATAAAAATAAGTTAATCAAAATAATGCTTTCTGTGATTGTCATTTTGATTATATCGGTTGTCTGAGTCACACCAAGGTAGTAAGCAACTAGTGGTGAAGATGCAGAAAGAAGACCCGACTGTTAATTGCACCTTTTTGGTCAGGGACCGGCCATGGAAATGTCCTTGATGCAATTGACTTACAGAAATCTGAATTTTTATATCGTTTTTAAAATTTTTTAGCAAAATCTTGAAAAGTTTCAGAAGTTTTATTTTATCTTCTAAGAAAGTTCGATGATTAAAAAAAAAATCCATTCTGAATTATGGAAATGGTATCCTCAAGATTCTTTTCACCAAATTTGTGATATTTTATGCATTGTATAATTTAGTAAATGCATCTAAAAATTCCTCTAATATTATTTTAAATAAAATTTAATGTTATTTTGCTCTAAAATGTTTTTCGTTTCCTACAAAAAATATTCGAAACGGTGTAATGTGGTGACGAATTGAAAAACCTTAATCCAAGAACAGTAGGGCATGGAATGGAATTTTGAGGGAGGCCAGAGCCAAACCACGATTGTTACGCCAGTGAAAAAGAAGATAAAAAAATATTCACACACAAGAATATGACACATCAAAAAAAGGAAGCTCAAATGAACAGTTTATATGCATTATAAATTCATTCGAAAATCTGGTAGGTTGTATCCAAGTTTAATTACAACCTTTGCTTTATCGTTGCTATGGATTCGATCTAATAGAAAAATTTTCAAAAAAAATATTAAAGTTGAAGTATTTTTTCAGGTAAAAAAAAAGATGCCTAATTTTTGCTGATATGTTGATTCAGATATACAATACTATTAAATTGCAGAATTTCGTCATAGATTGACAGATTTATGCTCTTTTTGAAACGCTTTCTGAATCTTTCTGCTTACGATCCGACATCTTGGGATTCCCCAATTTCGTTTCCTCTTGAAAGATTGAAGATTAGGTGTTTTTAGTTCACTGTGTTGAGACTATAAAAATGAAAGGAACAGAAAGGAAAAATGAAATATGCCTCTATTTTTTACATCATAAAACAGAATCAATAGCATGATATTTCCAAATATACAGTAAAATCTTTAAAATGGTCATCCAAAGGAGTGGGACAAGTCAATCAACAAAAGGAAGTGATACAATTAAGTATTGAATCTAATCCGATATATCAATCCATATATTTATTTTATGTTTTCATGGCCTTTAAAGGCATCTTCTAAGTAAAACGTGAAGAAAAACCCTAAAGAAAAAAATTTCATAAACATCGTTCAAAATAAATATATTTATAATTTTTTTCTAATTCTGAAAAGAAATAATAAACTTAATGGGTTTTTTTTCCTTTTTGAAGCTAATTCGAAGAGGTCTTCTCAGCAAACGTGTAATTATTTTCATTGTAAATTATTTTAACCATATAGTCAGATTGTTGAGAAATCTGAAATTTAATAATGATTTGGGGGATAATTTAAAAAGAACATACAAGATGGGGCAGTAGTCCCGCAGGGGTTTGAATAGTGTTTAACTGTTTTGCGTTTGGAAATACTCGTAATTATTCCTGGCTCAGATATAAAGTACACAGTAGGGAAATGTGAAAACATCAATGTATGAAAAATTATGTCTTTCAAATAACCCCGTCACTTGCAGCCTTATAAAGACCCTTCAGTGTCATTATTCCTCACTTTGCGAAGAATTGCTAGCAGTAGTTCACGAATCTCGTCCCGTATGTTGTTTTTGGACTGTTAAATGGTTCCTGTTTTTTTATATACGCACTTTGTCCCCGAAGAAAACATCTTGGGCTGTTAAGTTTGATGGTCGGTTAAAATCAGCAAACGTAAATATCATTCGATCACTAAAAACTCTCATTGCAATGCTCTAATTTCATCTGATGTGTGACTGGCTCCATCTTGCTTAACTCTCTCATGCGCTGAATTTCTGACAAATACTAGAGGGAAATATTAATATATAATACACTAGAGAGAAATAATTACAAATATTTTAGACAAACCTCACAAAACTATAATTATTGAGCAAAAAAAGCTGGTACATATTAATAATATTAAACACTTTTTCAAATAAAGGGTGTCCAAAGCTTTAAAGCCCTTGTATAGCTGAATAGTGCGACGTTAATATTCATTCATTCATTCCAAAGCCTTAAAAAATAGGCGGTACATATTCTGTATTACCACGCTTCAAGCAGCATGATAGTTCTGGAAACATGAATTTTCCTTCCCTATGCACGGTGGAAATTTGCAGAAACAACACATTCATTCTGTACGAACTTGGATTGCTTTTGTGCTGCTAGCAGCACATCGTCTTCTCGTGGATCTTTCCGGCTGGTGGGCAGAACTCTCCAGGCATATTTTTTGAGGCACATAGGGCTTCTTATTCTTGATCTTGACACTTCTGCTGGTTGGCTGACGCTTATTTCTTGAAGTTACAAATGCAGAACTGACAAAATATCTCTGGATGTATCTCTTCTGAAGTCCTTCAAAATCAACTTTGGAAGATTCATTTCCCGATAGATGACATATGCATTGACTACACTGGCATTCAGGACATTTGTGTAATTTTGTATGCACAATTATTTAATAAGTATTACTATTATTATTTTTTTTAAAAATGTAACTTACAACAAATCTATCTGGCACAATAAACATGTCCATTATTACGAAAAAATAAGCGGAAAAGCATTTTGTATTTGCAAAGTAGATGGTCGTGGTGGTACATTTTTTGGACTCCCATATTCTCATACTAGCAATGACCATGTGAGGTACTATTTATTGTAATATGTTGACTTTTTTGTTTGCATTATATATGTATTTACCTGATTTGTATCAAATATCAGAAGAATCACACACACATGTTCCTTTACACTTAAAAATACACAATACAGTCACTTTCAAAAATACCACTCAACAGACTCACAGCTGATCAAAGAATAAACTACTGCATAAACCTATTGCATACAATTAGCTTCTGACATCTATTGGAAACTTGAGTAACTGCTAGGAGTTGACCTCCGTGGTGGTTCAGAGAATGTACCATCTAGCATCAATTTCTGAGGTGTTCAAACAAGTGGTATGCATTATGTACCACCACACAATAAATGAATAAGAATTAGTGGTATAACATATGTACCACCAAGCTTGAAAGAGTAAAACAAATGCGGTATTATTCGCCCCAACTGGTCTTAGAAAGTGTGTGTAAAGCCACTTCCCTCTCTCTCTGTTACAGTTACGACATCCCCTTCTTCTCCAACGAAATTAGGACAGATTATCAGTTCTGTAATTACACCACACTATTGGAAGTATTGGCCATTTTCCTGTGCCCATATTCGGTAATTTTGCCGGTTCACAAACCCAATTAGTAAGTGGAAATGAGCTTCTTCGCTTATTATCAGGTTCTGAAGAAATTCTTGTTGTCCCGTCGCTAAGTCTTGGAAGTGAACTGCATACCTGAGACGGGCTTGTGCATCATTTCTCCTTTGTACAGGAACCATTTCAACTCTGTTGTTAAAGTTATTTGCTGGGACCTTTCGGTTCATTCTAAACTGAGTTTTCGGACCATGTTTCGTGATTATCATTAATCCTGCCCCTCATTTGCTGCATGTAAATTCGAACCTGACGAAGTAGCCGAAAGCGAGTTATAAGACGGAAAGTCATAGTCTGATGAAGACAGTTGTAAACATTGAAGTGGCGATGGTATACTCTCTGAGCGAGAATCAGTGGAGCATTCAAGGGTGGGGTTAGGGAGCTCAAACACTTTCCATACACCAGGAGATATTTCATTTTATGCATAAAGATTTTGCCTACGTGTTTTTTTTAAATATAAAACCCCTTCTGTGTACGCATCTGGAGAGGACGATGGATCTTTGATTTTTAAAATAAAGTTATATTAGTTTCACGCGCTGTTAAAGACTCAATCTCATCAGGGTCCATCCCCCAAATCCTGACAGTCCTAAAAAAAGTGAGAATTAAATAAACAATTTACAATAAAAATGAAATATTTCAACCTTTTAAAGTTCATACTTGTATCAATGAATGGCGCTATTGCAATCCTCCTATTTGAATCATGTTAGCCAAAGTGCAAGTAGAAGCAAAACCTAACAACATGCTGTATGTGCCATTCACTTTGTATCAACGATGTTTCTATGTTTAATATGCAATAAAACCAATGAAATGATATCTCTATAGCGTTTGCTTGTATTTTTTAAAATCCTAATACTTCAGTACATATAAACATAATTCGCGGGATTTTTCGCCATCAATTACAACCAATTAATTAAACATTGCAATTAATTTAAGCTCTTACATTTTTTATATACGATAATTTAGTTTATCAAATTAGTGAGATTGAATTTTTCCAGATGACAATACACATCACACTAAAGGTATGAAGTATGTGAGTTTGATAACTTCCCTTAATATCAGGTAGTACATATGAAGAGAAGTAGTATTAGGCAAACTAAAAAAGCGATTTATTGAGGTTTTGCCTTATTCTACATAAATAATTTCTATTGAAATATGGCATTATGTAATAACAAGATTATTATATAGTGTAAATTAGGTAATTATTAATTGAAATTATTTTCAATTTAAGAAAATATTGATGTATAGAAATGGATCCTTTTTTTGTTTCATATTTTTTTTGCATAATGATACTTTTAAAACTTGTATTATCAATCGCACTCAACTTTTATACACAAAAACACATATCTGCCCATATTTATTACTACGAGGGCTATTTTTTAAGTAAGGTCCGTTGGTGCGTATAGTTCTCTAGTTCACGCGTACGCCACAACGAGTCTGCGTCACTGACCAGTATCCTTTGCGAATACACTCGCGCTTTTTCCAGCTCTGTAGCAGTCGTGTAAACTTCGCTGCGCATCTTTAAAATGTTTAATGCGATTGAATCGCACCCCAACCTTGCTCCCAGCGATTTCCACATTTTCCGGTACCTCAAACGCAGTCTTGGTGGGAAGTGCTTCAGTGACAACGAAGAAGTGAAAGCAACTATGAACTCTTGGCTGTCCGACCAGGCGGCAGACTTCTTTGAAGAGGATTTTCAAAACTTGGTTCTAAGGTATGACAAGTGCATTAATAAACTCGACAACTATGTAGAAAAATAGGCAAAAGTATGTACAATCCTAAAATAAAGGTTTTTTGAAACAAAATATTGTTGTTATTTTTTTTAAAAAACAAGCGGACCTTTTTTACTTAAAAAACAGCACTCGTATATTTGTGTGTGGGTCTGCTAGTTTTGCTTGGAAATTAAAAAATGAAATATATTATTAAATACTTAAAATATATTTCATATTCTGTTCATATACTTTGTCTAAAATCAACACTACGCTCGCATTATTGGAATTACTTTCTTATTGGATTTGTTGCAGGTTCATTTGCACTTACAAGGTGACAGCATAGTTTTTTTTTTAAAACAAGAACCATTTCAGCGTTTCTTTCCAGAGTTGAGAAAAAGAAGTGTAATACTGAAGATCCTGAATTTTTCAATTTGTCACAGACAATCTGACAGGACTTTTTAACCTACGTTCAACATTTAACTACTTTTTTTCAGATTTTGAAACCAGGTTTGAGAAAGCTTAGACTATGGTAATAGCACAGTACTCAATGCATTTATAAGATCACATTGAAAAAATGTCTCGTGACAATAGGAACTAATTGTAATATGCACTAATGAAGATCTAAAAGTTTAGAAACGGATGTCAAAAATTTTGGCTTTAAAAAAGGCAAACCTGTTATTTGTCCCGAATTATGGAACATTGTAAAGAAGTTTTTAATTTCTTTTCCTAGAGAAGGAGTTGCAGTGCGGTTGCCAATCTCCAAAACAAAAAAGAAAGGGAAAAAAAAAAAAAAAACTGGACACTACTAACAGAGGAGATTTGAGATTAAACCTGACAAGATTGATAACAAATCTTGAAAATTTGTTATTGTAGCGCCAAATTCATACCTCCCATTGAAATCATTTGTTTGTTGTTTTGTTATTTTATTTAACAGTTATTTTATATATTAACTTGTAAATTAATTAATTAAAATGCGCTTTTTAAATTTTAAACACTATACTTCATTAATAAGAAATTAAATTCTTTTAATGTAGCAGTAGTACTAGCTGTCAAAAAGACATTTAAGTTGATAAATTTGCAAACATTCAACATTAATTAAGCAGGGATCTACCCCAAACAGAAAAACATGTCAAAGGGTCTATGAGACAAAAAAAAATTGGGAACCTCTGTTGCAGACGAAACCTCGAACTTAGATGCTTACACAAAGGCTTGGCCTTTAGTCGAAAGTTTTTCCAGAGATGCTCTTTGAAACAGAGTAATAGATTTTGTTTTTCTTAGTTCTTTTTTATTTGCGTAACATCCAAAGGACCGAATGTATCCTCGTGGTCAGCATGGGTACAAAAGCTGTTTCCCTTTTTAACAAAAGGTAGGACCATAAGCTACAGAAGTCCTCTGCCACTCCCACAGCCACGAGATAATTACCCCCGTAGTTCATGGGAGTTGTTTCTGTAGCACTTAGCTCTGTCGGGCTCTAATCTCCTATCTTTGCGTAAAGATGGACCCCTGCAGTAGCACACATAAGGAAGGGGGTCCCCGAGTCAGGACCCCAACCCTTGGCTCTAATTTTTTTCGAGTGATTATAATCCTATGTAGGGGAGACCGGGGCAAGATGACGAGCGGGGCAAGATGACTAATGTCTTAATTTTTCCGAATTCCACTAGGTAGCATCATCAAATGAACACTACTGGCTCTCCTTTTGGCCTTTCGTTAAACTATAGTATAGACACGCTGAAATCGCCCTTTTTGTGTTAGTTATAAAGCTTTGATTGTTTTTTGATGCCACGATATAACTTTTATGCATGTGTAAATAAGCTCTGCTACAGATACAGGTAGATATAACGTTTCTCTTTAATATTTAGAAGTAACTTGGTTTAAATACTACCTATTACCATGAATAAATGTCAATTAATTGCCTTCCATCATGGTAATGAGAGCGAATATTTTTAAACAGACATTCTGGGGCAAGATGACGACCGAAACACGGGACAAGATGACGAGCTCGTCATCTTGCCCCGTGTGTTTCGGAATTTATTAAACTTACTATTGTTGTCCATTCTATTAAATCCTGTGAACACTTGTTTGTCTGTGTGTATGTCCGAGTGACCTTGCGCTTCCATCTCTTTTGGGGCTAAGAGGTGCATCGGATCGGGAAAGGTTTCATTCGAAAGGGAGTGACCAGAGGAAGACATTTTTGCCATCCGCTAAGCCCCTCCCCCTAAAGAGGAAGGAATGTAACAATATTTGTTGCTTTAGAGCTACTGGCTTTTATCTGCCACCTTTTCTGATTTTTTGCGAGAAAACGAATGCTTCCTGAACTTGTAGAAAGAGCCCCACCAGGAACTGTAGGCAACTGTAGTGATAAGGGCTGGAACAATGAGGGCACCTTTTTCTCTTTTTTGAAGCACTTTTATCTTCATGTGAAACCAAGCAAAGAATCTCCTAATCTGTTGATTTTTGACAATCACAAAACTCATATAACTTTGCAGGCTATCTTATATTGCTGAGCGAAAAACATCATCATGGTTGGGTTGCCGTCGCACACATCACATCGTCTCCAGCCCCTTGTGTCTTTTTCGACCAGTTAAAAACGCACTATAGCCAAGCATGTGACAACTTTATGGTCACTCATCCAGAACAAACTATTACAGACAAAAATATTAGTGAGGTTTTGAGCATTACTTACTTCAAATCAGCTACAGTTGGAAATGCCGTTGAAGGGGTTTAAAGAATATGGGATCGAGCCTCACATAATCCTCTTGTGTTTAGCGAACATGACTATGCTGCGGTAAAAACTACTAACGATGCTGCTGTTGGCGATGAAACTGAGAATAATAGTGCTAATCCTCAGACCCCGGTAATAGAAAATCAACATATAAACCCTCCTGAAAAGCCAGAACTTATGGCAAATGCTGATTCCGATGCACCAAAGAAGCCTGTTAATGTTTTTTATTTCAAACCCATTGCCTAAAACAACATAATGTGAGAAAAAAAGAAAAAGCAAAAAATTGAGCTCTAGCATTCTTACAAGCACACCCACCGAAGAAATGTTAGAACAAAGGGAAAAGCAGAAGGAAGAACAGGAAGTTTAAAAAAAAACAGAGAAAAAAGCTCGTGAAGCTAAAAAGGGAGTAAAAAAACTCAAACTGTTCCTGTAGGCCTAAATCTATTAAATCCAGGCCAAACATTCCAGTTGTATCAACTTCAAAGGACGGTGTTATAAGATGTCCTGCTTGTGAAGAGGAACCCTCCAACAGAAGAATGGATCCAGTGCTGTAAATGCCAAGAGTGTTGGCATGAGGAATGTTCCAATTATAAAAATGTCATTTTTATTTGTGACTATTGTTAGGTACACAACTAAACACTTCAACATTACGTTACAATGCATTACGCTTAGTTTGATACTTTGTAAGATGTAAAAACACAGTTATCATTTGTTAAACCATGTAACACATTCAAAAGATAAAATATGCTCAACCTTTTTCAGTGTCGCCATCTTGCCCAAGGCAAAAGTCATCTTGCCCCAGTATTGGGGCAAGATGACGATTTGTTAAGGTTATGAAAAAATAAAATAATCCTTAACTTCTTTTATTGGAAAAATTAAATGGTAATATATTTTAATACTACAAAAGACTACTCTAACAGTTCATGTAAAATTGATTTTACTACCCTTAAAAATAAATTAATAAACAACAGAAAACTGTTAACGTCGTCATCTTGCCTCGGTCTCCCCTATATATAGTAAATAAAATTTCATTAAATATTTGTTATTAAATAATTTATATTTTATTAGTTAATGCCAATTGTTTGTTCAACAATTTTTTTCTGTTCTTTGTTCCCGACAATTGACAACATCAAACGAATATGTAGGGGGGTGTATTGGGGTACGATACGAGAATGGTAGACTTTCGGACCCTCGAAATTCTCTCAAAGAAATTTCAACTCCTTGAAAAATTCCTGTGTGCCACTGACCCCAATAGTCGAATAAATATAATAGTCAATTCTTTTTCCAAAAAAGGGAACCTGCTGATAAGAGGTTTAAACGTTTGTCTCATTCTATTGTGTTTATACATTTGATTATGCCGTGATTCTCTCTCCTTGCGCAGTTAACTGTTGGAAATATGAGGGGAAATATATATAGGGGACCACATACCCCTGTGGTACCTTTAAATAAACAATTAAAAAAATTAAAATTGCCAAGAATTTTGCTTAAATTTTATTTTTTTTCCTACTATCAACAATTTTGACTCATTTAAATTATAATGGAATGAATTTTTTTTTCATTATTCCCTTAAAGTGTGTATAATAGAATAGAGTTCATGTATATATCCAACTTTGCTTTCACTTTTTTTAAAATATCTTTTAGAAG